>PVJH01008777.1:0-83153 GCA_004026705.1 Nesogale talazaci | reverse complement strand
TTGGATGTACACAGGTGTTTTATCTTTAGCATATACCACTTGTCAATTTGTTACTCCCGTGTATTTGTGTCCATCCTTATTTCTTATAGTCTATATATTCTCTCAGCCACGGTTCTCAGGATTGTCCATATTCCCTCATTGATGCCCCTAATAGTTTGATGTTTTACATCCAGGTCCGTGATCCACTTTGAGTTTATTCTTGTGTGTGGAGTGAGATAAAGATCTTACTGCATTTTTCTGTAGGAAGATATCCATTTTTCCCCCCAGCACTACTTGTTGAAGACGGCATCTGCTTCCCATTTAATACTGCTTGAGCCCTTATCAAAGATCAATTGTCTGATGATTTTATTTCTGGGTTTTCAGCTCTTCTCCTCTCCATTGATCTCAGTATCTGTTATTATTTGGTATAATCTGCCATTATACTAATACCATGTGGTTTGAACCACTCTGGCTATAGAACAGTGATTCCCAAAGTGGGCGCTGAAGTGATCCAGAGGGGTGGTGATGGCCACAGGTGCATTTGGCCTGTAAGGGGGCAGTGAAAGGATAATGAATAACTGTAAGGGGGCAGTGAAAGGATAAAAGAAAGAAGAGAAGATTTAGAAAAATTGATTTATGCATTCCGCTCATGAGGCTTAATTTTTCATTGAACAATGTACTGGACGTTGGCTCATACTCCCTCATACTCCCTCACTTGCATTGAGGTATCTGCAATCGCGCAATGCTGCTGTTCATGTGGTGCCACTGAATTGTCGTTCCAAAACATGTGAGCACTACGAACATTGTTGCAGGCAACTGCCACTTGTGCAATTGGTCAATCGCAATGCCAAAGCCTGGAATGGCAGCGGTAGTACTACCAGCAGATTTTGGAACACGCTATGAATCAGGAGATTTCCTATAATTATTAAGCATAATATAATTTTAAGTTAGATTGTTGTGATATTGTGACAAGTTAAAATTAACTAACAAATAGTGTGACTATAATTGATGAGTACTATTTATTTATATTGTAATAATTATATGCACTTTAAAATTAATAATATCATGCTTATTTATTTCATTAGTTTATTTTAGTTTGTTTATAGAAGATATTTCAAAATATCAAACAGTTATTAATTAACAGTTCAAACTCTTAGAAACTGTCTTACTATACTTAATTATAAAATATATCTATAGTTCTTATTTTTAAAAAATAAGAATGAAAAGATCTTTATAATTTGACTTGCGCTAAATTTATTTTTATATACTGTATATGTTTCTGTTTAATTGCTATTAAAAATTTTTTTTAATTAATTTCCAGGGGGCACTAAGTAATATTTTTTCTGGTAAGGGGGCAGTAGGCCAAATAAGTTTGGGAACCACTGCTGTAGAATAGGCACTAGAGTGAGGTAAAGCAAGCCCTCCCACTCTGTCCTTCTTGAGTTGTCTGCTTATTCACGACTTTTTCCCTCTATATATAAAGTTGGTAAACGGGTTTTTCCTTTTTATTTTTTTATTTTTTGAAGAAAGATGATGGTAACTGTATCAGGATTGCATTAAACTTACATAGTGTCTTCAACAGAATTTCTCTTTACTATATTGAATCTTCTAGTCCATGAAAATAGGATGTTCTTCCATTTGTTGGGGTCACAACTGGTTTCTTATAATTGTATTCTGTAGTTTTCCTCATACAATTTTTTTTTGATTTTTTAGTCAGGTATTTCCCTATATATTTCAATTTGTGCTTGCCTAGTATGAACTTCTTTCCTGTGATCTTGTACAATGTTTATATTAGCCTGATAAACTTCTGTTTGTTGATCTTGTATCTTGCCAATGTGTCATATTCATCTCTTCCATTATTTCCCTTGTGGAGCTTTTGGTATTTTTCCCTATATAAAGTCATATCATCTGCAAATAATGATAGTTTCACCTCTTCCTTCACCACATGAATGCCTTTGATATCTTTCTGTTGACATATGCTATTAGGGAAGACCTAAAGTACAATGCTACAAAAGAGTGGAGACTAGGTGCATCCATAACCGTTTCCCTTTTTCAGTGGGATTGCTTTCATCTTTTTTGCATTGACTACCATGTTGGCTGTTTGCATTTCGTAAATAGTTTGTATTATCTTGATGAATTTTTCTTCAATTCCTATCTTCTTGAGTGTCTTAAAGAGGAATTGGTGTTGGATGTTGACAAATGCTTTTTTCCCACCTATTGATATTATCATGTGGTTATTATACTTTTTCACATAAATGTGGCAAATTATACTAATTGTCTTTCATATGTTGAACCATTTCTGCAGCTCTGGTATGAATCCGACTTGGTCATGGTGAATTGTTTGTTTTATATACGTTTGTATTCTACTAGCCAGGACTTTGTTAAGGATTTTTGCACTTATGTTCATTATGGTTATCGATTCTCAAATCTTGTGGCATCTTTACCTGGTTTCCATAGGAGAGTCATTCTAGCTCCATAGAAAGAGTTTGCCATCTTTTTCTATGTTCCGGAAGAGTTTGTGTAGGATTGGTGTCAGTTCTTCCGTGAATGCTTGGTATAATTCTCCTGTGAAGCCATCTGGTCCAGGGGATTTTTTATGGTAATATCTTGATAACCTACTTTATTTCTTCTATTTCTATGGGTCTATTTAGATTCTTGATGTCCTTTGAGGATAGTCTGGGGGGGGGGGTGTTAATCCAAGGGTTTGTCCATATCTTCCAAGTTGTTGAATTCTTTGAAGTGCAGTCCTTTGTAGTACTATGTAATTACCCATTTGATGTCATTAAGGTCTGTTATAATGTTTCAATTTCGTCTTCATCCTTGCTACTGAAATGTATTCCTTCATTTCTTTCATTAGATTTCCCAGTGGTCTGTTAATTCTGTTTATTCTTTCAATGAACAAACTTTTAGCTGCAATACTTTTTTTCATTGTTTTCTTATTTTTCCTCTCCTGAATCTCAGCCCTGATTTTTATTATTTCTTTTCTTTGGGGATTAATAGGATTGTCCTGTTGAAACTGCTGTAGTTGCTATAAATTTTGTGTCAGCATATCAAACATAACTCTCTCTTCCTTTGTAATGTGTCTGTGAATTGCTATGAAACTTCCCCTGATAACTGCCTTTGCTGTATTCCATAAATTTTGGTATGTTGTGTTCTCATTCTCATTAGTTTCTAGAAATTTTCTAATTTCACCCCTGATCTGGGACTGTAAGCACTACTTCTTCCATAGAGAGTTATTCATCCTCCAAATGTTTGCTCTTGTATTCTTCATCATCAGTTTGTTGATTTGCAGTCTTATGGCACAGTATTCAGAGAAAGAGGTCCATATGATACCAATGTGCTTAAATTTATGTAGACTCAATTTATGGCCCAGCATGTGGTCTGTCTTTGAATATATGTCATTTGGGCTTGAAAAGAATGTGATTTTTTTTTGTATTTGGGTGAAGAGCTCTGTAAATATATATCAGGTCAAATTGTCTAATTGTAGTGTTTATATCTCTAACTTCCTCGTTGAGTTTCTTTCCTTGTGCTCTATCTTAGAGTGACGTATTATAGTCACCTAGCATTGCTAAGTCTGTCATTTGTCTTTTATCTTTTGGTGTATTTGATTGATATATTCAACAGATCTCTCACTCATGGAATTTATATTTAAAATGCTAGTGTTTCATTATCTACAGTTCCTTTGAGTATTATATAATGCCCTTCCTTATTTCTTTTTATGGTTTTTATGGTCAATTTTATGTGAGATTAGGATTACACCCCTACTTTTTTTTCATTAGTGTTTGCTTGATATATTTTTCTCCAGCCTTTAATTCTCAGTCTGTTTTTGTCTGTAGTGTTGAACTGTATCTCCTGTAGGCAGGAGATTGATGGATTGTGTTTTCTCAGTCAGTCTTCTAGCCACACTCTTTTAATGCCTGAATTCAGTCCATTGATATGTAGGTATTACATCCATCTGTGGACTCTGTGATATCATCTTATATCTTTTGTGTTGTGTGTTTTTCTTTACTTTCATTTCTTATCTGTGGGGTGTGTGTCTGCATGTGTGTACTTCATTCCTGACATCTTTCCATCTTAATCCAAAGCTATCTTGAGTATATTAGGTCTTTTTTGCCTTCTGGGTAGGGTTATGCTATGTGGTGCTCTCTTATTTATACTCTTTGAATGCTATTCTTCTGTCCATATTGGGTCAGCAAGGATTCTTTGTAGGGCTGGGTTTCTTTTAACATTTTCTTTGAATTTTTCCTAGTCTGAAAAGACTTTTACTTCTCCATCCTTCTTGATAGATAATTTGACTGGATAGTGTATTCTTGGATTGCATTATTTGCATTATTTTTGCTCAATTTTTAGAATATGTTACTCCACTCTCTCCTTTTCTCCTAATGTCTACTGATAGGTCTGAGCATATTTTTATTTGGGAATCTTTATATGTGATTTCTTGTTTTTCCTTAGTTGCTCTCATAGTTTTCTCCTTTTCCTTAAAGTTGGCTACTTAAATGACTATTTGTCTTGGTGATGTCTTCTTGGAATTAAATCTTACTGGTGTTCTTTCATCCTCCTGAATGGTTGTCTGGTTTTCAATCATTAAGCTGGGGAAATTTTTCTCCATGGTTTCTCTCACTATATTTGCAATTGATTTCTTTGTGTGTCTTCCTCCCATAATCCAATCATTCTGTTGTTGTTTCCCTTCATAGCAGCAGACATATCTGCTTGATTTCATTCAGATTCTCTGATGATTCTATTAGATTTTTTTTTCATATTTGTTAATGTGTGCTTGGTTGTCCTCTAAGTCACTGATGTGGTTCTTTGCTTCCTTGGTCATTCGGAAAAGTCCATGAGTATGATTCAGGTTTTTGTTATCTCTACTCTAAACACTTGTATTTTCCTTTTATGTATGGTCTTTATCTCGTCTGTCATTTCATCCTTTTTCTGCATTGTTTATCTCATATCTTGTATGACTCCAAGCAGCATTCTGAAAATTTCTTTCTGTGGCGGACAGATCAATGTCTGCTTTTTCTATGCATTTTGCTAGGTTCAGGACATCTGCCATTGCCTTTTGCTTCTTCTGTTTTTTCATTGACAATTCTGGGGTTGATTACTTTTTCTGTTGCATTGTTTGGAGAAATTGGCTCCTATTTTCCAGAGAGTCAAAGAGCACTGGGCTCTACCTGGGAGACTCATAGGAATGCTTCGTCAAATTGCCTGCAGCTAATTACACTATTGGATTGGCCTATTGTTTCAACCTCCTGTGGCTTTGCTCTTTTCCTAGTCAAACAGTATTCTCTTATAAAGAGGGCAAGTTGAATGGTCCTCTCAGGGGAAACTTTTTGGATAGCAATGGATACATGAAGATGGTGCTACACTGGGTGATCTCACAAAAAATTGTGATGGTGTGGCCCATGACAGCTTTGGGTACTGAGAGAGCTTGGGGGCTTCCTTCTGCAACATAAGTGCCACAAAAGGCAGGTGGGTGTTTCTGCTCTGGTGTAGAGCACTGAAAATGGTGGGCAGAATTCCCCTAGTCAGGTAGATCACCATGGAGGTCAGGAAATGGAACTCTCTGCATGGAGGTATCTGCAACATGGAGAATTGGAAAGCGTTGGCTGTGCTGCCTTAGACTGTGTAAAGTACTATGTTAAATTAGAGGATGTACCATCACTCACATGACCCACTACCCAGGCAGAATTTTTCCCTGAAGATATTGGTTGGGAAGGATTTTCCCACCCAGGGAAGGAGGGTGGGATTTCCTTCAGAGGAACATGAGCAGAATTTTCCTTGGAGGAAGGTAAACAGGATTTCACCTTCAGGAATTTGTGCAGATTTCCCACAAAGGTAGTTGAGGAGGATATCTCCCAGGGAAAAGTGGGCTGGCTTCCCCAACCTCAGCTTATTGAAGAGTGTGGAGCTCTCCCAGTTTTATAGAGAACACGCCTAAATGCTTTAGGCTAAGGGGAGTGGCCTGGATGTTTTCAGTGGCATGGGAGAGAAAAAGAAGAGCAAAAGAAAAAAAGGAAAAAAGAAACAGCCCACTGAGACTGTGGGAAGAAAGAGAGAAAAGAGGGAAACAAAAGTAACAATATAGCTGAACCCCAATACCTGACTCTGGGGCTAAAGGAGTTTAAATCCTGCCCCAAGATGGTAACAAGCTGTAGCTGTATTGAATTAAAGACCCTGTGCCAACTCCAAATGATCTCAGCTCTGACCAGACAGTGTTGAGACTAAGATTAAACTGTAGCCATTCTCTACTGTAATAAGTCAAAGGACCCAGCTGGATCTGTGCCTACTTATCTTTATGATGCTCCTCCTGCGACCAAGCAGAGTGGAATTTCCCTCTTAGTAACTCCTGTGGTGATTTTTGTGGAGTCCCTCGAGTGTATGTTACTCAGTCACCATTTTGCCAAAAAATCAATTTGATTTTTTTAATGAATTTTTGAATCAAGCCCCTTTCTATGTGTTTTAGTACCATATACCAAATGCATAGCTAAATGTGACAGTCACCTAACCTTGTGTCAATTAGAAGATTAAGAGTTTAAGGGCGGAGTCTAACCTGTCAGCCTAGAGATAACCAATGAGACCTTTGTTTGGGCATGGTTTTCTCCTGAAAATTCTGGGTAATCTGGTACTTGCTTCTTGGAGGCTGTAGACACACTTTATCTCAGTTCACTTCCTTCAAGACTCCCTGCAAAACATCCTTGAGGAGAAATTTCATGGACCTACCCTTATGTAGGCAGATACCGGGACCTATAGAAGTCATGTGTAGACTTCTGCCAGCGCTGATATGCTCAAAACATCACTGGATCTGAAGACTTTCTACACACTGGCTTGTGAATCATTCAGCATTTGGCATCATTGCATGTGTTTTATGAGTCTGAAGAGAAGTTTATAGATTAGAATCAGACATATGAAGTAATATTGGATTTAAGACCTTGGACTGGACTAGGTAGGAATGTTTTCTTAATGTGTAATTCCCTTTTGTATAAAGCTCTTTCTTATATACATATGTGTGTTTATGAAATTGTTTCTCTATTCTACCCAGACTAACACACTAGCCAACAAAATTTTGATATCAAAATCTTCAAGAAAAAATGGTAATTGTGTTTTGCTATTTTGATAATACCAAAATTGTGTTATTTGATTACGTTTATCTCTTTTCCCTTTATGTGTATCTGCAGTTAGTCTGGTTAGCTTAGTTGAGTAAATTATATCCAGTATTTTATTTCAGGTCAGTAAATTATATTATTCATAATAAATTTAAATAATTTTGAGGTCACCAATTAAGAAATTAATCACCTCCCCGGTCAGACCAACAGTAATTCAAAATTTGACTGACAGGTAGAAAAAGGAAGTACTTAAGCGCCATCTGGTGGAATGTTCTTGACTCTTGTTTCAAAATCTTATGTAAAAGTTCTTTCAGAAATATACTTAGGATCATCCAAAATGATGTCTTGGTCCATTAAGTTAATTACGCACTAGTAGGCACAATGGCATGTGAGACCCAATCTAAGAATTTTTATGATCCAGAAATGAGGCTAAATGTAATGTCTCTCTTTTAACTATGAATTGGGTCACAGCTAAGCTCTCATTAACATGATTTTAGATTATGTGATTTCTGAGTTAGGAACTCAAAAATTAAATTATAAATTGAATATTCACAGAATCTAAAACATTTATCCATCGTTCACTAAAAATTAAATTAAATTTTTGCTCTAATGCTAACACTCTATCTTTGCCAAACTATAAATCTGACTTACTCACTAGCATCTGTCCTACACCAAAGCACTTGGTAGTTAATATAATTTCTTTCCTTTAGCCATGTTTTTTTTCCCTTTAGTAATCAATGTTCTGCATATTTAAGAGCCCTTTATTAGTACTGTAAACCAGTTGTGACATAGTGACAAGGTACAGCCAAGTGCATTAATAATAATAATAATGATAATAATCCAGCCACAAAGTAATCAGGAGCTATTAATATCCTTGATGTAAGTAGGCAATTTGTTCATTTATGCAATGCAGCCACACGCATTTGAGACTGGCAAGGAAAAGGTGCCAGTGCATCCAATAATGCAGGTGATGGCTGCCAATTAGTGGAATTAGAATGACTGTTCAGAGAATTGTAATTCCAAAGCCCCAAATGATTTGCACAGGTTGCCATTGGATATGCTATTCTTTGATGGGCAATTTCAGCTATAAAGGATTAATTCTCTTGTCACCTAATTAAATCACCTCCTTGATCTTTATTTTTATAAACTATTTGAAGTCAATTATTGTACTTTAACATCTACAGATAATCTGATTAGAGTTTTACCCAGAAGAGATGTTTGAAGGCTAACGGACCATGTTCTGTGGTTCCCCTAAGGGAAATCTGATTTGGAAGAACAAAGAAGGTCATTATATAAGGTTCAAATCTCTCCCATCCATCCCTTTCTGTCCATTCCCAAGGCCATAAAATGCTTATACAATCATTATTCCTGTCTGAACTGTTTCATGTGACACCTAATCAGTCTATCCATCTTTAATTTGTATTCCTTCGAATTTTTTCTCATTCCTAAATTATTTTCAGATATATAATTCATTGAATTCTGTTTTTGAATATATATGAAGAGTTTCAGTTTCTGTGTAATGCATGTTAAATATTATAATAATTTTTAAATTGTACCCAAATCAAATCATATTAACTGATCTTAACATGTCTGAATAAGACATAATTTGAAACACTGAGAAGGATAAGGAATTGATTTGAAAAAAGCCTCAAACAAAGCATCATTAACTCTGTTGAAATTGAAGCAAGAAATGAATATCAGAATTATAAGAGGCATGGATGAGAGAATCATGAAATTATTCATACTTTGCAAATGTTTATGTGGTCATTTCCCCAAAAGTAATCAAGAGTTGACAATTGGATAGCATATGTCAAGAAACAATAAGGCAGTCTTGTCTTGTTTTTTTTGGTATGTTTTTGTTTGGTTTTGGGGGCGCATCACTGCCCTCTAGTGGTGAGAGTAGGAGGCCCAGCCTTGCTGCTGGATTTAAACCTCCAACACAGTGGGCCGCAGTCCCATGCACAACCACTATGCCAACTGGGCTCAGCCCCTTTGTTTTGTTTTGGTTTGTTTGTTTTTTTTTTTTGGTTTAATAACGCAGTCTTAAAGTTTGCAAAAGCCTTCATCAATTTGCAAAGAAAAATTAATCTTGTTTGTACCCTAAATGAACAGGACCAATCATTAAAAGTAAAACAATAGCCAGAACCCTAGACATCTCAATTTGTTCAACTTACACAATTCTGACTGAAAAATTAAAGTTAAGCAGACTTTTTGCTCAGTTGGTGCCAAAAGTATTGTGCATAGATCAGCTGCAGAGAGGGGCAGGATACTGAGTAGAAATTTTAAATAAGCTGGGCCAAGGTTATGAATCATTTCCTTTTAAAAAACATTTTATTGGAAGCTCATACAATCTTATCAAAATCCATATATCCATCTATTGTGTCAAGCACATTTGTACATATGTTGAGCTCATCACTTTCAAGCATTTTCATTTTACTTGAGCCCTTAACATCAACTTTTCATTTCCCCCTTCATGAACTCTTGAGAATTTATAAATTATTATAATTATTTCATGTCTTACACTGACATTTCCCTTCTAACACTTTTCTGTTGTTCATTCCCTTGGGTTATGTGTAGATCATTGATTGGTTCCCCCTTTCTCCCCCACCACCTCCCCCTTACCTTCCTGGTATGATTACCCTCAATATTGGATCCAAATGATCCGAAGCATTTCTTAACTAATTATAATAAGAGATGATACCGGGCCCAGCCAGTACAATGAAGTCCAAGCACAATCAGTCAATGGCTACCAAAAGGTAGAAATGTCCTTTCGAGGAAAAAGCAAAAGTTGTGGTAATAGGTTTTTTGAGATGTGAAAGAATTTTACTAGTTAACTTTGTGAAGGAACAAAGAATGATAACATTTGATTTTTACAAGAGTTCTTTTTTAAAAAGTTAGCCAACACAAGCAGAAAACACCTTGGAAAAGAGTTCTTCTCCACCATAACAATGCTTCTGCTTATTTTCTCATCAAACAAGAACAATTTGTGAATGTTTCCTTGGGAAATCACGAGTCTTTCACTTTAGAATGACTTCTGATTTATTTCTGCTAATTAATCTCAAAAAAATGAAAACTAATTTTTGTTCAAATGAGCATGTAAAAATGACTACATGGACATGGTTAAGGTTTCAGGAACTTCAATTACGTAGAGATAGATTATTGATGATATCATCACTAAAAATTGTGTCTTGTACTTGATAGAGCTTATATTAAGAAGTAGAGTTTGTATTTTTATCTGTCAATTTTATTTTTCTTTAAAAGTTAAAAGATTTCTTATACAAAGGAACTTCAACATTTTGTGGAAAAATGACATTAACTTTTTATTCTATTTCTAGTCAAATTTTGAATCCAGTGATATACTCATACATATGAACTCATGCCAAAAATATTTTCTAAATTCCTTTTCCAGTATTGTTGAGTTTTTTTCAATTATTAAGTAATTCTTTTCATCGCATTTAATCCTAAATCAAACCCAAACATTTTTTCCTGATTAATACTAGTGAAAAAGGAAATGTTTAGATTTTGAACTAATATAGCCCTGCATTTCAGCAACTTACCCAGTAATAAAATAATGATTATAAGGAAATAATCTCCAGTCTCTTTATTTCGCTCCTTATCCTTAAATCTTGTGTTAATGGTACAGTGGTAACTTGCTTGTTGCTATGATGCTAGAAATTGCGTGACTGATATTTCAGTTACAAACAGAGTCACCCCAGGTGTACATGCTTCAGCAAAGTTTCCAGAACAAAACAGACTAAGAAGCAGAATTATTCTCTCCAACTCTGAAAAATTACCCCCTGAAACTCTTATGAAGCTGTATATAGACAAAAGAAGAATTATTCAGAAGGATCTGAATTATGGTGCTGGCAAAGAAATCTGAAAGTACTATAGACTGCCAAAGAGCAAATTATTTTGTCTTGGGTACAGCCTTAGAACTGAGGATGGAACAACTTGATCTATACTTTGGACCAGTTATAAGGTGAGACCAGTCCCTGGAAAAGGACATCATGCTTGGTAAAGTGAAAAATAGGAAGGCCCTTGATGAAATGGATTGATAGAGAGGCAGAAATAATAAACTCAAGCATAACAATTGTGAGGATGGCACAGGACTAAGAAGTGTTTCCTTCTGTTGTACACAGAGTTGCGATGAGTCAGAACTGACTCTATGGCACTTAAAAAATATTCCTAAATATAAACAATAATGCCTTCTCAAAAGTGGCTTTGAGATGTAAATAAAATATTCAGAAGGATCTTATAGTTAGCACTCATACTAGTTCTTTCTTTGCTCTCTTTACATCTAATAAGTAAATTGAGTTCCTGGGTGATGTAAACAGTTGACATGTTTTGCAGCTAAAAAACTGGTTAGAAATTTTAATCCACCAATAACTTCTGCAAAATCTATGGAGCTCATTCAATCTATGGAGTCCATTAAATCTATGGTGTGGCAGTCATCAAACTTGGTGTCAATTTGAGGACTGAATATAGGGGTTGAATCTAGCCTGTCAGTCTGGAGATAGCCAATGAGACCTCTCTGTGGGCATGGCTGTCTCCTGAGAATTCTGGGAAATCCCATTATATTTCCCCCTTGGAGGTGAAAGACTTATTACTTAGTCCCTAGGAGATGCTCTACTAACAAGACACAAGGCTGACTCCCTGTGGGACATGCCAGAGGAGAAACCACATGAACCTACTCTGATGTAACCAGACCTCGGAAGCAAGAAAAGCCACATAGACACTTCTACCAGTGCTGAGAAGCTTGAGAAGCCAGAGACACCGCAACCAATGTTGAGATGTTTGCAACACCACTGGATACACGAGAGTGCACCCACTGGCCTGTGATTATTCTGGCGTCATTGCATGTGCTTCGGAAGTCTGAAGAGGACCTTATGGATTGGTATCAGACATGTGGGCTAATATTGGACTTATGACCTTGGACTGGACTGGGCTGGGATGTTTCTAATGTTCCATTCCTCTTGTATATAAACCTCTCCCTTACATACACATGCATGCTTATGAATTTGTTTCTCTAAACTACCCAGACTAACATATATAGAGTACATTAAGCACACCATGGAGTACATTAAACACCCTATGGAGTACATCAAGCACCCTATGAAAAACACTAAATCTTAAAACACCCTATGGAACACTATTATATTCTAACACAGCGTCTCCATGAAGCACAGTAGATTCAACAGCAGCTACTTGTTAATTTAAAACATGTTCAATTCCTATTAACCAAGTATACACTTGTAGGTGACGACCAAAGATTCTAAATACTCTCAAGAAATGCATTCGGAGCAGAGGCACAGCCTCCAAACTAAAGTCTAAAAGGTACCAAAATTAGTAACATTCTGCAACACTTTTGCCAATGACTTTATCATAGTTTTAGGGGTTATGAGTGATGGCGGTACCTCAACATATACAATGAAGAATAGACAATTAATGGACTGAGAATCACTTTGTGATTGGATTGGGTCTTGGCAAAGAGAATAATTTTCTAACTTAAGCTTACATAAAATTGCATTGTTACTTAAAAATTAAGTGTTCTTAACATTTGAGAAATATTGTTCCAATGTCATGATTCTCAGCTTTGCCTGCACATCAGAATCATGGTGAGAAATATTTTAAAACAGTAAAAATATTTTACCCTAGACCCAATTCCAGACCTTAGAAAGATGCATCCAAGGTTTTAAAACCTTTCTCACTACTTATTGAATTAAGATGATGAAAAACTATTTTTTGGACCCTGTTATGCCAATTTAGGTTAGAGTTCCCCAAGAATATGGTCAGCATCCAGGTCCAGCAGCTCATTCCTTTCAGGTCTTTGATTATGAATAAGATGTTTTCATAATGTTGCCATTTTTATGCTCTACCATATTCATTGATATATTTGGAAAAAGCAGAACATAGAAGAACTGCCCCTGTGGTTTTCTAAGACTGCAACTCTTTGCTTTAGTAGAAAGCTTCCTATTTATCTTGAGCAGTTAATGGTTTTGAACTGTTGACCTTTGGAAATATGCGCTATCAAACACATACACACATACACATATGTTACGTGTGGTATATTTCTGTATATGATGTATATCTATGTGACACTTGCAGATTAGTGTTATTACTGTTGCTCTACCGTTGCATATATTACAGTATTTATCTCATTTGTCTTTTACTCTTGTACTACTTCCAGAATCTTTCTTCATCATATTGTTTTATCTCCACCTTATTTTATATTGCCACCCTTTCACTTCCATTAATACAATGAGTCTACCCTCTAATTAATTATTGACTTTGCTTTACCCTTCCTCTCCCACCCCTGGTAACCATCAAAAAATGGTTCTTTGGTGTATATGTGAATACTTTTTGATGACTTTTTATAGCTTTGGTGTCATATATTTGTACTTCTTTGAAAGACAGATTTCACTCAGCAAATGTCCTCCATGATACAAGCAGTTTCACAGATTTTACGTTTTCTTTAATGTTTTGTCACACTCTATCACATATGTATGCCAAAGTCTAGATATCCATTTTACTTTGATGAGCATTTAGATTGTTTAAGTCTTTCTATTATTATTAATAGTGCTACAATGAATATCAGTGCACATATATCTAAGTGCTCTAATTTCTTTAGCATATATACCAAGTAGTAAGGTTGCTGGACCTGATGGTAAATTTACTTCCAACTTTTAAAGGAAGCCCCATACTATTTTCCACAGTAAATATATAATTTTATAATCCCATAAGCAGTGAATAACAGTTCTAGGATCTATCCTTGGCAACTTTTGATAATCTCTATTTTTCTAACATGACTTTTAGTACTATGGTAAGATAATACCGTGTGTGTGTGTTCTGGTTTGCTTTTTTGTTTTGCATCTCCGTATTCAAGAAGAGTCACAGGCATCTATTCCTGTGTTCTTTGGCTGCTCAAATATCTTCTCTGGTAAAGTATCTGTTCAGAATCCTAATCCACTTTTAAAAATTGGGTTATTGATCTTTTTTGTTGCTGATCTCTGGAAATTTTATATACATTTTAGAGATCAGTACCTTGTTCAATGTCCTTGCCAATTTTCACCCAAATCTGTGAGTTATCCTTTTATACTTTTTGTGAATTTTTATGTACATGTGTATAATACTTGGGAAGTCCCCATCATTTACTTTGTTTTCTGTCACTTGTGCAATTTTAGTTAAGTTTTACAGTGTATTTATGACATTTATTACTGCTCTTAAATTTGTCTACAATTTTTCCTTGACTATTTTTGTAGATTTAGTTTGCACATTCAGGTGTTTTATCAATCTTAAGTTCATTATTTTATATTATGTGAGGTATAGATTCTGTTTTATTTTTCTACAGGTGAATATTTAGCTTTGCTAGAATTTTCTTTCTCATTTAATAACATCTAATCCTCTGTTAGAGATCAGCTAAAAAAAATAAAAAAAATAAAAAAGATCAGTTGTCTAGAAGTGAGTGGATTTATCCCAGAGTTCTCAGCTTTGTTCCATTAGTCTATGTGTCTGTCACAGATTGTCTTTTATTATTGTCTCTATAAAGTAGGTTTTTAGCTTGTGAAGGATGTGGTCTTCCACTTACTTCCTTTATGAATGCTTTGGTTATCTGAGGTCTATCTCTTTTTAAAGTTGATGATTTCTTTTTCCATTCTTTAAGACATATTATAAAATGTGCATTGAGATTTTATTGCATGTGCAATCTTCCTTGTATAGACAACTTTACAATGTGGTCTTCCTATCCATAATTGTGGTATATTCTTCAATTTTTGCATATATATTTTAGTTTCTTGTTACTAGTATTTTGTAGTTTTCTTTGCATGTCTCTTTGCTTCTCTGCTTCGATTTACTTATTTGGGGGACTGGAGTGGCAGTGTTAATTGACAGGTTTTATTAGAGTAAATGACATGTCAGAGTATTTAGATTGTAGAAAGAGTAAAAGCAGAGGATGCGGGAAGATTGCAAGACAGAGTAAAGAGAGAATAGTCTCATGTAAGAAGGGGAGAGCTAGAGAAAGGAAGAGTGTTTTGTTGCTGTTTTTCATATTTCTGATTATTTGTTCAGCATACACATTGAATAATTGTGATCAAAGTATATAATCCTGACACACTCCTTTCCTGATTTTAAACCGTGTATCATCCCCTTGTTCTGTTCACACAACAACTTCTTGATCAGCATGAGCACAAAGAAATATCCTGGAATTTCCATTCTTCTGAAGGCTATCCATAATTTGTTATGATCCACACAGTTGAATACCTTGGTACAGTCAATGAAACCCATCTTTCTGGTATCCCCTCTTTTCAACAAGATCCATAGAAGAACAGAAACGATAGCCCTTGTACCATGATTCTTTATTCGTGAATCTAGCCTGAACTTCTGGTCGCACTTTCTCAATAAAGTAGTCAAGGAATTGTCTTGCCTACATCCACAATCTATGCTTGTGGAAGCAGCAATCAAAAGATCAAAGGCATTGAGTAAATTTGTTGCACAAGACCTCTTTAAAATATTCAAAAGCAAGGATATTGCTTTAAGGACTGCATGAGGTCCTTACCTAAGCCACTGTAATTTCAATTATTTCCTATACATGTGAAAATTGGACGAGGAAAGACTAAGAAGAGTTGATGCTTTTGAATCATTGAGATGGAGAAGAATATGGAAAGTACCATGGACCACCCAAAGGACCACGGTGTTCTTTGGCTTTGTTGTTAGAACAGGCAGTCTCTGGAGGACAGGATACTTGGAAAAGTGAAGGGATAGAGAGCACAGTCGGTGTAACGATAGACTTGGGCATGGGAACAATTTTGAGGAAGGCTCAGGGATGGGCAGTGTTCCTTCTGTTGTACATAGGGTCACAATGAATCTGAACCAACTGAATGGCATACAACACCAAGAAGTAGATCTTATTATGGAAATGAGGAAAATCACATCATGGTATGTGTCTAGGTCTTAAATGCTAAGGCACTAAGAATCCTGGCATGGCCTACTTGACACAGAATTAACTCTCACAGTATTATTTCTTTGATTTCATTTTCAGAATTCTCTTTGTCAGTGTGAAGGAATCCAGCTCAGGTCTTATACTGACCTTGTCCACTGCCATTTTCCTGAATCTTTCAATTAGTACCAATAATTTTGTTTCTGAGTTTTGGGATATTTTAAGTATAGGATTATATTATCTATAAATGGAGATAGTTTTACTTTTTAGGTGCTAGTTTAGATGCTGTTTCTTCCAATGACCTCACTGCTTAGAATAAAACTTTCACTGCTTAGAATAGAATACAAAACTCACTGCTTAGAATAGTAGTTGTGGTAAAGGTATCTTTGTCAGGGTTTTATTTGAAAAGGGGATGTTTTCAATTTCTCTCCATTGAGATTTATATTGGCCATTATTTTAAAATATATTCTCTTAATTTCTTGAGATTATATTCTAGCATATTTTGTTGAGAGGTACTTTTGTTTGTTTTCTTAAATGGGTGTTAAATTTCTCAAATATCTTTTTTGCATCAATATGATTGTGGGGTTCTTTTCCTTTATTTATGTAGTAGATTGTCATGATTGTTTCTAATGTGTATCACCCTTAAATGCTGATTAGATAGCCCACTTAATAAGCATGTATTTTTCAAAGTATATTTTGTTGGATTATATTAGCCAGAGCTATGCCCTGATGTGTGTTTGTATGTGTATGTGTATGTGTTGTGTGTTGTGTCTATGCTCATCATTTATATTAGTGTACAAATTAGTGGATTGTTTTCCAAATTTGTTATGAATTTTGAAGTATTGCATCCTTTTCTACATACTTGAATAGTTTGGGTAAAATTGATACCAGTTTCTCTATGAATGTTTGATAGAACTACTCAGTGACTCTGTTTGGGCCAGTATTATTTGGAGGGGTGGGAGATGGGCATTTTATGATCTATACAATTATCTCTTGTGTTTTGGGTCTGTTCAAATTCTCTCATAGTTAAATGGCTAATTTCTTCATATATATTTATTCACTTTCTTCCATGTTTTCGATATTTTTCAAACACAGTTTATGAATTTACGCTCTTATTCTTTTTATTTTAGTTGGTTTTGTTGTGACATCACTCATTTTATTTCTTACTTGTGTTATTTGCATTTTCCTAATGTTTTCCATTGATTTGTTGATTTTATTTATCCTATCAAAGGACCAACTTCTAGTCATTCTGATTCTATTATTCTTTCTTCTGTTTCATTTATTTCTGCTTTAATTTTTTTTATTTTTTTCTAGTGATGATAGGGAAATGTTACTGTTTGTTAGCTTTTTGTTTTTGTATTTCCTAGGTATACATGTTAGGTTAAGATGTTGGCTTTTTCTTTTCCTTGGATGATTCTTGCTATACTTTACCATTGGAGCAGTGCTTTTGGTATGCCTCAAAGGATTATGAATATTGTGTTTCCCTAATCATTTGATTCTATCTTTTTAAATTTCATTTTTATTTCTTGTATTAACCAGTAGTTGTTCAGCAGAAGGTTATTCAGTTTCCGTTTTAACTTTGATTTACCTACTGTTGATTTCTAATTTTATAGCATTGTAGTCTGGGGTTATGCTTTGTAATATTTTGATGTTTTAAATTCAAGGGAGGCTTGAATTGTAGCTTAATATATAGATCATTTTGGAAAATGTTCCAAGTGAGCTGTCAAAAAAAATGTATGTTGTGTTCTTTTAGGGTGGAGTAGTCCATAAATCCATGATGTCAGTTTGGTTGATTGTGTCATTCAGATTATCTGTATCTTTGCTACTTTTATTGCTAGTTGTTCTATACTTGTTGAAATTTTGTATTATAGTCTCCTACAATTATTACACTGTTATTATATATCTTTCTATTTCTGGTAAAGTTTGGTGTATGTATTTTCAGACCTTTGTTTGGTTGCATAGATATTTTATGGCTCTGTCCTCTTTTTTAATTTACACTTTGATCATTATATAATATCCTTTCTTGTTCTTTTATTTGTAGTGTCTCTAACATTTTTTATTTTCATCTTTTTCATTTTGATGAAAAGATTTATTTTCTTGAAGTTATCCTGTACTTTATTAATTTATTCCAACTTTCAAAGAAGTCTATTCAGTCTTGAAATTGATTTTAATGTCTTCATTTTAAAGTTCTCTAATAGCACCATTTATTCTTTCTTTTTGTTTTACAGTTTGTCTCATTTACATGGTGATACTATTGGTTCCATATTTTTAGTCTTGTTCATTACTTCTTTGGATCCATCTAAATCTTTGGTGTTATCTGGTGATGTTAATATGTGTCTTAAACTCAGGCTGTTTGTTGTTGCCAGAGTTTTTCAAGAGTTCCTTTTAATGTTTCTTGTAAAGTTCATCTTATTTTTATAAAAATATCTTGAATTCTCTATATCAAGACACACTATCAATTTGCATTTGCATTTAATTGTGATTGCAGTGTTTATAATCATACCCAATCCCAATACCCAATTCCGCAGGTGTGCCTTTCCAATCTCAGGTGGAATTGACACTGCACTGGCTGCAGGTGCACAGGGTTGGAGGCTGACCACAGTTCTGATCACTGGAAAACTGTAGGAAATAAAGGAAATATAGTACCTTTCTGTTCACCAGATACTGATGTGAGTACTGGGACAATCCTTTGGTAAAAGAGCCAATTACTAGCTTGCTGTCCTGTTAAGAAATCTGCTTCCAAAATTTCAAAATAGCCAGATTGTTTTAGAACAGTTAAGAATTCAGCAGTGTTTTTCTTATTGTTTGCTTTTACATGACCAATGTCCTCTCCCTGTCAATCCACTTTGTTATCCTTCCATTTGAAATTCAGGATGAAAGGATTATTACTCATCTGTTTCATTTGGTTTTGTGTCTTTATTGTAGGGGTGTAGGTAGTTTGTCTGCCTAGTCCATTATCTTTCTTCTAGCAATTTTATTTGCAAATGATTGATGTTAAATATTGAAGAGAATGTAATAGTGGTACAATTTTATCTTCTAAAATATAAGCCTTCAATGACTATTATCAGACTTTTCTAATACTAGCAGCTTGAATTCAGGATGCTTATTTTTTTATTATTAAACAGATAGAAAAATAGATTTATAGATAGAGCAATAAGACAATAAGTAGATTAGAGTAGATTAATAGATAGATAAAATATTCCTGGAAGCAAAATCTCCACATTCTGGATTTCATTAACAATTTAATCAAAATTATTTCTGAGTAGAAAAGCTATACACATTGTTTCATTATTGGAAGTAGTTAGATGCCTAACTGACATATTGAATTTTAAATTATGAAGGCATTTCCCTAAAATAGTTTTCCATCATTTTACACACTCATGTGCATAACTTCTATTCCACAAGTAAGTATAAATTCCCTAAAGAAAAATATGAATGATAGTGACCATCAGAAATTCAAGAAATAAACATATTAAAATTATAATATACTATAAAAGTATTTTAAAGAAGAAATGACTCAAATGCTGCATAAACTACACAGGAAAAATTAATTATCTAAGACCAGATGATTTGGGCACATATGTGGATGTGAGCATTGTTGAACTTATATATAGAAATGTTAAGTTTGAAATCTCTATGTCATATTTTCTATGAAATAATTTCCTTTTCAGACCCATCAACCAAAAGTTGAATATTATGTAAGCATTAAATAAAAATACGTTCTGGATTAGGATTTCTCAAACAGATCCCTAATGACTGATAATTTGTCTCGAGGAGCTGTCTTATGCACTGTAGACTGTTTAGAGTCTACCTTGTCTCTACATATTACATACCCATAGCACCAACAACCCAAACTATTTCAAGGTATTGCCAAATTTGTCTACAAAAACAAAATCACACTGTTTCAGAATCAGTGACATAGGCAAATGGATGTGTAAGTCAAAGATCTATAAATAAGATTTAGCATGTAAATAATTGAACTGGGGTGGGGAGTAGTGGTGGAAGGTATATATTGAGTACACATTGCTTAAGGGAAATGAAAGAAACTCAAGATATAAAAGTATTCATTTGATTTTTAGAAATAAAGAGTTTTAGTGGGCTGAGCTCAGGTGGAGTAGTGGTTGTGCACGGGACCATGGTTCAATTCCAGCAGTGGGGCTGGGCTTCCTACTCCCACCACCAGAGAGCAGTGATGCCTGCCCCCCCCCCCCAAAAAAAAAATAAAAGAGTTTTAGTGATCCAAAGAGTTTACTAGATTTAGTGGATTTTTAAGAAAGAGATGAAACACCAATAAAAGATAGATAATATTAAATGATATTTAAATAATATTGGCTATGAAGAGTGTAGAAACAAAAGTAACTGAATAGACCCTCAGAGTAGAAATAGTTTATTTTTTATGTTTATTGAATGAGAAGGATAAGACTATTACAGTATAAAAAAAAAGAAGTCCTTATCATGAGAAAAACTTTTAAAAATGTGATTTTGAAACTTCTTTGGAATAAAGTTACCTTTTTAGTAATAAATCTTGGTCTTAAAAATGACTGAGACTACCCCATGAAATGTAATGTCTAAGCTGCAGCACTGACTTTACTATGAACTGACAGCCTGACAGGCATCCTTATTTAAAAGACTTCATTTTTGAAAGAATGAAAAATGAAGCATTTAGAAAATGAAAGAACATTAAGAACCAAAGGTCAAAGGAAAATGTCAAATCTGTGAAAAGAAAGGACAGTGCCTCGAGACAGCAGGAACTGATGGTCAGGTCAAAGAGTTACATTAAACCAAAACCCAGTCAATCCAATTATGACCCAATTAAGTCCCCTACTTTTTTTTTAATTTCATGGATATTTTGATTTATTGATTTGAGAACTATAACCAGAGTTATAGCTATACTTTTTCACAGGAAAGTACTGGTAAATGAGATTACACATGAGAGAGAGAGAGAGAGAGAGAGAGAGAGAGAGAAAGAGAGACCTGTGAAATACCACATCCCTTTGTCAACAATGATCAATTTCATACCGTTTTTTTCTTTCACCTGTGATTCTGTATTTCATTAATCCTGCTTTCTGAAACATAATTTATAGACATTTTATGTTTTTTAACAAAGAAGAAAAGGTAATTATTTCAAAATAGTGCATGTCTTTGGATTTCTGAGAACTATATTTCTAAGTACTAGAATGTTCTGTGCTTCCATTGCCTCTTCTTTAACATTAGTAATTTTGACAATTTGATCTCTGGAATACGTTTAACTTTGAAAACCAAATTATTGTCGTTTTTTCATACACTGAAAACTCTAACACTTTGCTATCTATGATTTACAATGAATGTGGCTTGAGATAAAGATCGTGCTTGTGTGTGCCTGTGCATGTAATTAGACATCTTAGTTAAGTCAGGAAATTTAAGTACATTAACTCTTTAAACCATGAAATCATCAACTAGGGCCCCGAGGCAGTAATTTACTAGATAGCATTCTAAGAAGTGTGAAAATTGTAAGGGAGCCTCTGAAAAACAACGAAAGATTTTTAACTGGAAACTGCACTTAAATAGTCCATCATTATGCTATGCTGATGTAAAGATGGTTGCAATTAACAATGTTTCATAAAATGTGCAAATGTAGCCACAGACATTCTGGAGATTTATTCTAAGCAAAAGTGCATTTGTTAATATGGAGATGGAATCTTCAGAGGAAATGGTTTTTTGATATATAGATTGACATGATTTACAAATACAGCTATCATTAAAGAGCTGAGTCTGACTAAATGAATCAATCAAATAAATGTTCACTCACTATACTGTGGAAACATTAATATAGTAAAAAATAAAAATTAGACAATAACATTGCCACATATGATGATATTAAAATACAGTGCCTTAGAAGTAATTAATCTTTTTCGGAAGTATTTCATTTAAAAAAAAATCAATGAAAGTTGAGAAAAAGAATATGTCGTGGATTGCTATTTTGTTTTAATAAGAAATGTGCCCTATCTTAAATTCACATAATGGAAAAAGGAAGGGAAATTTATGACACAACCAATTACAAAATGCATTCTAATCAGCAAAAGATACATTATTTTATAATGAACGATTTTCTAAGAAAGAGCAAAAGGGTCAGACTTTATTCTTACATCTGAAATTTAGTAACTTTTAAATCTCTTTCTTAAGCCTGTCCTCTTACTTTTGTATATACTGTCCTTCAATTTTGGGTGGGTAATCTCCTCTCTACCTACACAGATAGAATTGGTCTAAAAATTAAATTTCATGAGGAGCTTCCAGAAACTCGACGGTAGTAGTTAGAGATTATGGGAACTTGACACTCCTGGTTAGGGGTGGACTCATACCTGTCAATCAAATCACAACTGGATGATATCTTCTTGATATCATAAGTATTTTGTGTAAGAGTAAGATGAACAGAGATCATCTCTCTCTTATTACTACTTCTTCCCCCTTGCTGGAATTTCACTGGATCTCTGTGACTGCCACCAGGGACAGCTCATCAGTGCTGCCTCACTCTAATAGCTGCTGACACCCGTCATGTTTCCACTAACCTTAGGTCTACTTTGCACTTCCTGGTCTGTGGTCTTCCAGCTTTTCTTTTTACCTTTCTGCAACACCAACCTACTGCTACATGACTCTAAATAGAGACTTATAGACTACCATTTTACTAATGGATTTTAATTCGACTGGGCAGGGATGTCTTCTTAATATATAAATACTTCTTGATATAAAATTTTTATACATAAATGAGTGTCACTGGATTTGTTTCTCTAGATAACTTGTCCTAATGCATTGTAGTACCAGGAGTGGGGTAAGTGTGTTTTCAGTCACACAGTTGTTAGTTGTATCATTTTATGTGCTAGTATGATTTTATTAGTAATTATTTGGTGATTATGTATGGTTAAAGATTTATGTAAAAGTACCAAGTTGATCCTAGGACCAGACGTGTTGGGGAGGGTCCTTATAAAAACAGTCAGTGGCATTTTATATGTATCATGAATATTATTATGTCTAGAAATTATTTATGCAGTTGTAGAAATAGTTCAATTAAACTCAGTTAAAGTCAATATTCTGCTGACACATGAGAAATAATGAACAGGAAACCACAACACATTAAGGAACCAGACTAAAATGAGGGAACATAGACAGGAAGTAGTACATGATAGTGGATGCAGATGTCTGATCTTACCTCAATAAATCCACCATCAGAAGTCTGTTGATGATTCCTGGATCAACAGTTGATGAAGCAGGAGATCAGAAACTAGAGGCAAGATCTGGCTTCAGCAGAAGGTGAAGGCCAAAAGAGATTCAATTCTCCTTGTTCTCTCCTTCTTTTACAAAAGACGTATAGAGTTATCAAGGAGGTATCACCAGGCTGTGTCTTGATTGACATATTTAATTCCACCACCAGCCAGGACTGTCTAGCAGACATAAACCCTAACCATCACATTGATCAACAGTATTGTCTCTCGAAATTTAAGCACTGGCCAATCATCTGGCACTCACTAATCATTACATAATATATCCTGGTCAGTGGGATTAGCCCAGTATACAGGAAACTTAGTATTCTTATTAAGTGAATATACACAAAAAGTTGTATTATTTCAGTTTTGTGGGAGCCATTTTTAAATATAAAGTCAAAAAATTAGCCTGCATATGTAGGAAAGACCACTGAAATTACAAAACACTAAACTTATTGAACAAAGGCATACCCAATTATTTTCTCTCAGTATATATGCCCCATTTAATTATTTTTATTGTTTAAATATTTTAAAATTATATTTTATTTTATGTAAATATCTCCTCACATAAACTCTGATAAAATATTTGTCATTGACTTGAGCTTTAATTTTTGTATAAGGATACAGACTTCTATCTGCATTAATGAGAATATGTAAATATCCAAAATAGAAAACTCTTTGCAAAGTGTTTTATACCACTATGCAAAATAAGACCATTTTGATTTTCTTTCAGGTATGAAAAGCTAGTCCCAGAAGCCATTTTGTTTAGTAAGTTTCTTTTAAATTTCTGACTTTCCTAAGCCACACTATTGCCTCTTACCAGATGTGTAGTCCACAAAGTGAAGTGGAAAACTGAGTTATTGGTATAAAGAGTAATATACAACTTTTACGTGGCATATTTTGTTAAGGCTTATAGGGGATTCTGTCTTTTGGCTGACATTAACTCTGAAAAAGAAGTGATAGATTAATGAAAGACTTAATACATAGTATGAGAGGTATAAATACAATTTTGTCAGTCTCTCAATTCTGAAATACAGTACACTTATATTCTCTCAACTTTCATAAAATATTTATATAGCTTTATTTTTAATTTTTTCATTAGTAGTTAGTGATTGATGCATAAAGTAGACTGAGGTGTGAAAGTTGAAAACAGACAAGTATTGTTTGCTGTAACATATGGCATCGTTGATAGAAATGACTGGAGAGTACATGACAGAAATTTTTACAATCAACAACTTACTTATTGTAAATACCTTATTAAACAACAGAATCAATGACTCCACATGTGGATTTCATAAGCTGCAGTACACAGGAATCATATAGACTACATTTGATGAAAGAGATCATGAAAAGACTTAATATCATTAGCCAGAACAAGGCCTGGGGAAATTTATTAACAGACCATCAGTTCTACATATGCAAGTTCTGAAGAATATTTATAAAAGAATATTTATAAAAGTCGACAGGAACCAAAACATGACTTTGAATATACATCATTTGCATTTACATACTACCTGAAATATATATATATACATATATATTTAATTCACTGAAAATAATTGCCTAAAGAACAGCTGAATTATGAGATGTCATCAAAGATATCATTCTCACGCATGACAGAAGCAACAGGTGATTTAAAAAGTCAAGAAAGAAAGAAAGAGAACAAAATGGATATGAGAAGAGATGCGGATATTTTCTCTTGAATTTAAGGAGCTAAAGAAAATGGAATAAGTACTAAGCAAAAGTGCTGAATGGAAGATTTTAAATGACATCAAGCAGGGAACTAACAGAGAAGTCTGATGGGCTGGTCCCAATTCCAACTACATGTAAACCACCACTCACCCCAGAAGAATACACATCAGAGGACAGCACTGAAGTTACATCTCAGGAAGAAAGATATGTCTGATCAGAGTACACAGGGAAAAATGAAGGGGGAGGGAGAGAGGGTGGCCCACCAAGCCCTGAGGCTGATATTCCTCCTTAGAGCAGCCAATGCACAGAGAGGAACATAATGTCACTGGCCCATAGTGCTATGGGGGGACAACACTAGAGATATGGTGCTCCATCTGACCCCACCACACCCAGGAAAAACACTATGGGCATTCAGGAGAACAGCAAGGAGAGCAGAGAAAAGAAGTCCCAGGAGAATAATCAAAATAGACTTTGAAAGCTCTCCTAAAGGTCAACAAACAGACCTTGAACTATTTATATAATTTTCTTTTCTTTTTTTGCCATTGGTTTCTTGTTATTGCTTTATTTTCTTTTGTTGTGTTGTTTTTCTGTCTTGTTTTTGTGCATATTATTATCTCTGCATGTCTATCTAGATAAAACAGGTGGGATAAACAATCTGGAGTGACAGTGGGACTGACAGTTCTGGGGGACATCAGAGAAGGGGAAGTGGTGAAAAGGAAGTGGGTGCTAACAAACCCAGAAACAAGGGAACAAGAAGTGATCTAGAATTGATGGTGAGGAATGTGTAAGAGGTCTGGTAGAGCTTGATAAAGGGCAATGTAACTCAGGAATTATTGAAAAGATATGAAGGGTAAACATGATAGTGGGACAAGAGGAAAATAAAAGGAAATAGAGGAAATTACTAGGAGACAAAGGGTTTTTATATATACATGGTCTAAATACAGGCATGTACATATGTAAATATATTTATATATGACAATGGATGAATTTATCTATTTGCATATATTCATAGATTTAGTATTGAGGTAGCAAATGGACATTGGGTCTCTACTCAAGTACACCCTCAAGGCAAGATCACTTTGTTCTATTAACCTGGCATTCCATGATGCTGACCTTCCCATCATGATCACTGAAGACAAAGTAGATGGATAAGCAAAGTGGGTGAAGAAAGCTGATGGTGCCCAGCTAGCAAAAGATTAAGAATCTGGAGCCTTAAAGGCTTAAATATAGACAAGCAGCCATCTAGATCAGAAGCAACAATGTCTGCCTGGAAGAAGCACAGTAGACTGTGTAATCACAAGGTGTTGATAAGATCAGTTATCAGGCATCAAAAACCTAGAGCAAAAAATCATATCATTGTGAATGAGAGGGAGTGCTGTCTGGAGACCCAAAGCCCATCTGTAGACAATAGCATATTCCCTACACAAGGGCTGTGGAGAGGAGATAAGCCAGTCAAGGTGCTGCATAGCATCAATGAAACATACTGCTTTCCTCTAGTTTTTAGTGCTTCCCGACCCCTCTATCATGACACTAAATCTACCATACAAATCTGGCCACATCAGGGCATGTACATGGGTACAGGTAATACCTGTAAACACAGGGAATCCATGATGAATAGAACTCTCAAAACCAATATTGAGAGAAGCCATACCAAGAGGAGAATGGAAGGTGGGAGGAAACCAAACACAATGATATGCCTATAACCCAGTGAATGGACAACAGGAAAGTGGGTGAAGGGAGACTTTGGTCAGTGTAAGACATAAAAAAATAGTAATTCATAAATTATCAAGGGTTCATGAAGGAGGGAAGTGGGGGGAAAGTTGGGAAATGAGAAGCTGATACCAAGGGCTCAAGTAGAAAAAAAATGTTTTGAAAATGATGATGGCAACAAATGTGCTAGACACAGTGGATGGACAGTTCATGGAAAGCTATTAAAAATAAATTTTTAAGGACTGAGCCCCGGTGGCATAAGTGGTTGACTGCAGGACTGCAGCCTGCACGGGCTTGGCGGTTCAAATCCAGTGGCGGCTCTCAGGAGTGGCACTGGGTAGCGTCCATGCCCATCAAAGACAGTGATGCCTCCCCAAAATAAATAAATAAATAAATTTTTTAAAAGTCAAGAGAGAAAGAAGAGAATAATATGGATGTCAGAAAAGATGCTGATATTTTCTCTTGAATGTAAATGAGCTAAAGAAAATGGAATAAATAATTGATTAAGTAAAAGTGCTGAATGGAAAACTTTAAGTGGTGTGTCAAAGAGACTGTGATAGGCAGGGTTGACTAAAGAAACAAATCAAGAGACAATCATAGGTGTGTAAAAGTGAGCTTTATATCAAAGAGCAATTGTATATTAAGAAAACATCCCAGTCCAAATCAAGTTCATAAGTCTAACATTAGCCCATATGTTTGATATAGTCCATAAATTCCTCTTCAGATTCACATAGCCACTGACAATTATGCTGAATGTCATAAGGTGAAAAGTCTAATGGAAGCAGTAACAGAAAAAGGCTCTCAGAACTAATACAGGTCTCCACTTGACTCCTCTAGCATTCTGAGTGGGACTCTATAACTGCAAGGTGAAGCAGCATTTAGTCACCACGTGGCTTGTGAAAAGGAAGAGGAGGACAGAGAGAGAAAGTTTCCAGAATCTTTGTGAGAAGGTCATGCCCACAAGGAGGCATCATTAGGCTTTGACCTGATTGACAGACTAGAAACTAAAGCATTTTAATGAAATATGCAAAGACATGGAGTTAGAAAACCAAAAGAAAAGAATACACTTAATATCTTAAGTTGAAATAAATGAGGAGAAAAAAACCCAAGCTTTAAATTGTGTGTTAGCCTGGCTCACAAATCTGGTGACACTAATTATACATTAAAAGGACATCCTATCTTCGTTCAACTCAAGACCAAAAATCTGATGGAATTCTGTTTAGACTCACATAGTCTCATGCCAGAACACAGAATGGTGAACCAAGAAGTAGGAAGATTGCCAGTGAATGCAATCGAGTTGATCCAAGGTCAGTGAAAACAGCAGGGATAGGCAGTTCTCAGAGTCAGATGGCCCACATGGGGCCCCCTCTGAAGGCAAGAGCTCCAGCATGGAGAGCAGAAGGGCAGAAAAACAGGAAGTTCCTAGGTCCACCTGCCACCTCCCATTCTCATTCAAAATGCCACACATACAAGGAGGTGTCATCAAGATACCACTTTATATACAGGTTTGGCTCCTCCACTAGGCAGAAGTGTCTAGTTAACATAATCCCTAAATAATACAAGTTGCAATATTGAAAGATTCCATGG
This sequence comes from Nesogale talazaci, assembly GCA_004026705.1. Taxonomy (NCBI): domain Eukaryota; kingdom Metazoa; phylum Chordata; class Mammalia; order Afrosoricida; family Tenrecidae; genus Nesogale; species Nesogale talazaci. The sequence continues at coordinate 54,918 of PVJH01008777.1, read as the reverse complement.
ACAAAATATTACAGAGTCACTATACTAAAATAAAAATGATCAAAATTTACACATTTATAAAATTTACACATTAGATAAAATATGATCAAGTACATATAGTACTGAAGGAGGAAATCCAAGTCCCATAAAAAATTTCCAAATGAAAATGACAACCTTTGCTACCCTTGAACAATACAGATTAAGAGACAAGGCCTTCCAGAGGCATGACTTGGGCACAGTGCTTATGGCGCTTCGGCAGACACACACACACACACACACACACACACACCTCAGTGCTGTGCAGGTCCAAGAAGATTTTGGGAAGCATGCATTCAGTGACATCCATGAAGCTTGAATACTTTAGCTCATGCCTTTGGGGTGAAAGCCACAGATGTTTTAAACAAAACCACCGTTTTCCAGTGGCACAAAGAGGAATCCATGGTCATCTGTCCATAGTGCTCATGGTTGATGTCGAGGAGAACACACTGGTTGCTTACACCATGATTTCCCAACCCATCTGTATGCACCTGGAATTCAGAGATAAGCTCCTATGGTAAATGGAGAACTGGCAGCTAGCTCTCATTCTAAAAATGGCCCCAGGGTCTTTTTTATTCCCGAGGGAGGAATCCTGCAGTTAGACCACGAGGAGAATGACAGTGGTGTGGGCCCTGGCTTTGATCAATGTCAGAGATTCACAACCTTCAATATCTGGAAACTTGTTCTCAGCCAGGAAACGATAGGAGGGAATGGAGGAGTACAGACTTGTTCCATCATGGAAAACGTTGTTGGGTGGGGTGTCCCCAAGATCCAGCCACATGGAGGAACCCAGTATGTGTTCTTAGTATGTGTTGCAATGGTTGAGTAACTTCCATGAAGCCAAAAGGAGAAACTTGATGTTTTAGAAATATGCCAATTGGGAAGGCTTAAAAATCTCAATACATAATTAGAACACTTGAAACTAATGAAGGAGATAGTTAAAATAATCTTTATTTATCTTGGTGAAATAAACAGTTGAAGGAGAGATATTGCAGAAGAATTTGGGGGATATTGTTACTACATTTCATGCGATGGTGTTTTAAGATGAACACTGTGTCTTTATCAGATACCCTCTCAAAAAATTAACATGTACTGTGTTGCTGAATAGGAGTGCAATTGTTTACTTTCCTAAGGTTAATTTGGGTGGGGGCGTAGATGAATTTTATACCAGAGGAATAATAAAATAGCACTGCTTGTTCATTATGTATTGTTTATTGTTAAGTACCTTATTTAAAAATGGTAATATATTTATACTTCACTGTGAGTTAACAAATATAAATGTAGCTTAGTTGTTTTAATCAAATGTTGTTTTCTTGGGTGAGATAATTTCATGCTATATTGTAAAATAGTTTTATATTATTATTTACTTATTTTATTATCTTGATAATTTAATAATATTTACATGGGGAGAAATTATCATTACATGGGGGAAAATGATAGCTACATGGATAATTAGATGGAGAAAAATTCACCAGTATATCAACCAAAGGAATAAAACCATAAGACTTTCCCCCAAATCACTTGTCCATAGTTAGTGAACTACATATCAGCAAAAGAGCAATGTGTGTATATTTATATACTTTATGTGACTTTACCTCAAATTTCTGACATCTCTTGTGCTACTCTCTTATTTCCCCTCAACTTCTAGGCCTACCAACTTCATAGGACTAGGATTTTATAAACATTTTGAATACTATGTCAGTTAAACACTATCCCAAAAAGTCAAATCCACTGCTGGTGGACCTATTCATATGGCGATAACTAAAACAGATGAAAATTGTGCTACCATACAACCCAGCAACCCCCTCCTGGACATACCCAGAAGAGACAAGAAACAAACCACAACCTGACACCTGTGTTCCAATATTCATCGAAGCACAGTTAACAACTGCAAGAAGTTGGAAACAACCCAAATTTCCATCAGCTGATGAAAGAATTAAAAAGCTATGGTATATACATACAATGGAGTACTACACATTGCTGAAAAGTACTACACATTGCCGTGATGAGCGCAAAAAACAAATCACCAAATGTGTCAGACAGGGTTCTCTTAGAGAAATAAAACCAGGACACTAGTAAGTCTCTTTATATATTTATGGAGAGAGAAGGGAAGATAAGAAAGAAACAGTTAACTATCTATAAAGCAGTACAAACTGCTAGGTGCAACTCACCTGAGTGAGACAACTAGAAGACTGGCAGTCCTTCAAGTCTTGAAGGCCACTGAGTAGTCCTCGGTAGAGGAATTCAGACTATCTGGTCATAGGCAGCAAACAACAGAGAAGTTCACCAACAGTCAGCCAGATGACAGAGTCCAACAGTCCCCAGTTCAAGAGATGGATATCCCAGGAGCGTGGTGAAGTAGGGCTTGAAGGAACCTCAACTCACAGCTCCACAGTCCACTATTAGGTGCCCCATGGGTGGTGTTGCTTGGAGATCGAGGCACAGCACGAACAAGCCAGCTATCTGGTCTGAAGATCTGAAACCAAGAGAGCAAGGGCAGAGTTTTCCAAGCCTTTTCCATTTCTGCCCTTCAGTTGAAGGCGTGTGCTCATTGGCCATGTTCTCACGACAAACCGACCAATTGTCTGTGGCCATGTTGGCATAACAAACCTACCCATCACAATCCACCCCTTACCAACATGGGACTTGTACACAATTCTTTACCCATATAAAATTTCCAGACATCAATGAAATCAAACTTATACTTAACATCAAACTTTTATCATCCATATAAATGAGAACACACTGAGTCCAATTGTAGCTGAATGCCAAATATGAGCAAAGAAAAGTTTCATAAACTCATAAACAGAAAATACATGAAAAATCATAAATCTCGCTTCTGGAATTGATCACGTGATCATAATTGGTAGGAAGAATTACTTTCTTCTGCTATCCATTCTGCTTTACCTTTGCCCTAACAATCACTTTAGCTGGTTGTAGTTTTTTGCCTGGTGGGGTGACCCAGACCGTCATACCTGAGGGGTCTAGGTCATTAAATGTCCTGTCATGATGGGGTTGCTGTAATTTACCATTAACTTTTATCACAGGGCATGGTAACACTAAGGGTCGGCCTATGGGATCTCCTGAATCCCAGACATATTCCTCTTTACCCCCATTATGTAATACCAGTCCAATTTCTTTGTGATAATCTGAATCAATCACACCACTCAGTGACACCCTTCCTGATCTGTTGTTCCAAAGGCATGAGAAGCCCCAAATGGCCAGGGGGCATTTTCAGCTGCCAGTTCAGTGGAATCCGTGCTGTGTTTCCAGGTGGGATAGTTCCTTCCTTCGGGACCAGGACTTCCAGTCCCGAAGAACATAGGGTTGCTGGGACAGGAAGCAAAAATACTGCAAGTGGATCAATAGGGGTAATAGTGAGTGGTGCCACTTCAGTTTCCACTCCTTGGTTCCTGGACCCATGAATCCTGGCTATTAGAGACACAGTACCATATATTGACCGCTGGTTTAAAGTGTATACATCTTCCTGGAGAACACTGCCCCAGCCTTGCAAGTTGTTGCCACGTAGATTGTGTTGCAGTTGTGTCTTCAGCAGCCCATTCCATCGTTCTACCAAGCCAGCTGCTTCAGGATGATGAGGAACATAATATGACCAGTCGATTCCATGGGCATGGGCCCATTGCCGCACTGAATTTGCTGTGAGTCCCTTGATCTGAAGCATGCTATGTGAGATGCCATGCCGGTGGATGAGGCATTACATAAGTCCACGAATTGGGGTTTGGGCAGAAGCATTGCATGCAGGGGAGGCAAATCCGTATCCAGAATATGTGTCTATTCCAGTCAGAACAAAGTGCTGCTTCCTCCAGGATGGGAGTGGTCCTATATGATCAACTTGCCACCTAGTTGCCGGTTGATCTCCCCAAGGAATGGTTCCATGACTTGGACTTAACATGGGTTTCTGCTGCTGGCAAATAGGGCACTCAGCAGTGGCTGTGGCCAAGTCAACCTTAGTGAGTGGAATCCATGTTGCTGTGCCCGTGCATAACCTCCATCCCTGCCACCATGTCCACTTTGGACAATAACAGGAGTGACAGAGGAAAGAGGAGGGCCAGTCTCCACAGTGCATGTCATCTTATCTACTTGATTGTTAAAGCCTTCCTCTTCAGAGGTAACACTTTGATGAGCATTCACATGAGACACAATTACATTTACTTTTTTGGCCCATTCAGAGAGATCTATCCACATACCTCTTGCCCACACCTCCCTGTCACCAATCTTCCAATCATGTTCCTTCCAAGTACCTGACCATCCAGCCAAGCCATTAGCCACAGCCCATGAATCAGTGTACAGTCTCATATCTGAGAACTTTTCCTTGTTGGTGAACTGAACGGTGAGGTGCATAGCTCGAAATTCTGCCCATTGGGAGAATTTTCCTTCACCACTATATTTCAAGGAGATCCCAGAAAGGGGGCTGTAGCACTGCTGCTGTCCACTTACAAGTGGCACCTGCACATCATGCAGAGCCATCTGTGACCCAAGCAAGACTTTTCTGTTCTTCAGTTAAATTATCATAAGGAACTCCCCAGGAGGCCAAAGGTGCAGCTTCAGAAAGAGAAGGTATTGTGACTTGAGTGGGGATTGTGAGCATTTGGTCCACTTATTTATGCAGCTTACTTGTACCTTCAGGTCCTGCTCTGACCCGATCTCATATGTACCACTTCCATTTATCAATAGAGTGTTGCTGTGCATGTCCAACTTTATGACTTTGTGGGTCAGACAATACCCAGTTCATGATGGGTAGTTCAGACCTCATGGTGACTTGGTGGCCCAAGGTGATGTGTTCTGTCTCCACCAAGGTCAGTAACAGGACAACAGCTGTTTTTCAAAGGGGGAGTAGTTGTCTGCAGAAGACGCCAGGACTTTTCTCCAAAATCCCAATGGTCTATACTGTGATTCATTAATAGGGGTCTGCCAAAGACCCAACATTGCATCTTTATCAACAACTGACACCTCTAACACCATCGGATCAGCTGGGTCATATGGTCCCAGTGGTAAAATAGCTTGCGCAGCAGCCGGAACTTGTTGCAGAGCCTTTTCTTATTCCAGGCCCCACTCAAAATTGGAGGCATTTCGTGTTACCTGATAAATAGCTTGAAGTAGAACACCCAAGTGAGGGATATGTTGTCTGCAAAATCCAAAAGAGCCCACTAGGTATTGTGCCTCCTGTTTCATTGTTGGCGGAGCCAGATGCAATAGCTTGTCCTTCACTTTAGTGGGAATAGCTTGACATGCTCCACACCACTGGACCCCTAGAAATTTTACCAAGGTGGAAGGTGCTTCACAACCTCTTTTATGTATATGCTGTTTTAATGAATCTAAAGTCTTTGATATATCCTTCTTAGTGGGTCCAATGAGCATAATGTCATCAATATAATGAACTAGTGTGACATTTTTTGGAAGACAGGCGAACAAGTTCCCTTCGGACTTAATTATAGCACAGGGCAGAAGAGTTTATGTACCTCTGGGGGAGAGTTGTAAAAGTGTACTGTTGCCCCTGCCAGCTGAAGGCAAACTGCTTTTGGTGATCCTGGGAGATTGGTATTGAGAAGAAGGCATTGGCCACATCCATAGCTGCATACCAAGTACCAGGAGAAGTATTAATTTGCTCAAGCAATGAGACCACATCTGGGACTGCAGCTGCAATTGGAGTCACCACCTGGTTAAGCTTACAATAATCCACTGTCATTATCCAGGATCCATCTTTCTTCTTTACAGGCCAAATGGGTGAGTTAAATGGAGATGTGGTAGGAATCATCACCCCTGCATTTTTCCAGTCTTTGATGGTGGCACTGATCTTGCAGTCCCTCCAGGAATGAAGTATTGCTTTTGGTTTACTAGTTTTCTTGGCAATTGCAATTCTAATGGTTTCCATTTGGCCTTTCCCATTATGATAGCCCTTATTCCACATTTCAGGGATCCAGTGTGGGGGTTCTGCCAGTTACTAAGTATGTCTATTCCAATGGTGCATTCTAGAACTGGAGAAATAACCACAGGATGGGTTCGGGGACCTACCAGACCCACAGTGAGGTGTACTTGAGCTAAAACCCCATTAATAACTTGACCTCCATAAACCCCCTCTCTGACTGGCAGGCCTTTGAAACACTTTGGATCCCCTGGAACTGGAGCCAGTGTCCAGTAATCCCAAAAAAGTTTGATTATTTCCTTTCCCCCAATGAACAGTTACTCTTGTGAATGGCCGCAGGTCCTTTGGGGGAAGGCTAGAAGAAAGACTAATAGCATAAACCTTCGGTGATGTAGCAGGGTCCTTCTTCCAAAGGACCTGGTCTTCCCCTCATTCAAGTAGTTGTGGGGGTACACTGGCTCAGGTCTAGGAACTGGTTGAGTGATCATGACTGCCTATCCCGCTGTTCACTTGATCCAGCATTCTTCTGCCTGTATAGGTCACATAAATATTTAGTAGATTTCCCATGTATTTCACTCCTAGGGACACCATGAATAAGTAGCCAATGCCATAATTCCACACAAGACAGGCTGCTTTGATTAACTACAAAAGCCTTGTTGTCTATTCTAACCACGTCCACCCTGTTTCTGTTGATTCAGTGCTGACATTTGCCCTCTACCACCACGGAGTCCAATCAGCCCCATCGTGGGCAAATGTTGGAGTTCACTTAAGGTAGTTCCCACAGTTCCCTAGTGCACACAACATAGCAATTATAGGAGTCTTCAAAGATGCTGGGGCCCATCTCACAAACTTATTCCTTATGGTTGTGGTGAAGAATATGTCCTCAGGACACCCCTTTTGGGGAATATCCTGATAGATCCATTCCATCATACCAATTTCCCTCAGTTTTTGGATGTCTTCATCTACAGGGTGCCAAGGTAGGTCAGGCTCCTCAAGTTGGTCTAATCTAGGCCTTCTGGCAGCCCATTTCTCAGTGAACCAGCCAAATAAGGAGTTGGATCCTATCTTAGCCTCTCTTGATGAGACATTGAAAGAAGAGTCTGTGCTTAGGGGTCCCATATCCAGAAACTCAGACTGATCTAATATTACATTTCTTGCACCAGGATCACACATCCTCAGTAACTATTCCCAGGGATACTCCCCAGGCTTCTGCTTGTACATTTTTGAAAACTCCAGCAGTTCTTTTTGAGTATAGCGTACTTCTTGAGTAATCACTTCGGCCTCACCCTAGGAGCTTTCCTTGCCTTAATTTTAGTTACAGGTCTAGCAGAAACTGTCAATGGTGAGGGTGTTTCCTGGGTGTTCTCAGCATTATCTTGTAAGGCATCTCCCTCAGGCAATGGTAGAGATGCAGCCCCATCTGGTGTTTCACCTTGAGTAGGTTGTTTGATCTGCTCAGGTGTGGGTTGTTTTGTTGATAGTAGACTACTATTTTCAGCTGGGAGGGGTGGATCTATTGACTGGGCTGGTTCAATTGTTTCTAGTGGTGGCATAATGTCCTCCTCTTCTGGATCATCAGCCCATATATTCCCATTCCATGTTTCAGGGTCCCAATCTTTTCCTATCGATGCCCTCACTTTGGCTTTGGACACTGCTCTAGATCTGCTGTTCATCTGACATTTTAATTCAGATACTCATACAATGAGACTTTGGACCCGGGTCTCAGCAATAATGGCTCTTTTATTACAGGCAAGAAAGCTCTCCTTTGTAGCACAGACAGAACCCTTCATGTCTGTGAGTCAGCACTTAAGGCATACTTCTGAGGCCCTGAGACAATCCCTCTCCTTAATCACATAGTCCCTTGTAAGGAGGACCAGCCAACTGGGCATCTTGACAAAACTGCTGGAAAATACCAAACATACGATCCCCCAGAGCCTCTTCTTTAACCAGCACCCCATCCATTGATGCTCCTACTTTAGTTATTATCTTTGCTCTTTCACACCATGGATAGTAAGAGTGGCAGAATTACCCATGACTTTAGTTCCAGAATTAGCATCATCAGTGCTCTTAAGACTAATCTGATTGGAAAACCAATCAAAGAAACCCCTATTAAAGATTTTATTTCTCTAGAAGCACTCCTGGTATCACTTTTGTTGGGCACGGTTCTCTTAGAGAACTAAAAACTAGGATACTAGTAATTTTCTTTATATATTTATATAGAGAGAAGGGAATATAAGATAAGAAAGAAACAGTTAACTATCTATAAAGCAGTACAAATTGCTAGGTGCAACTCACTTGCGTGAGAGAGCTGGAAGACTGGCAGTCATTCATGTCTTGAGGGCCACTGCATAGTCCTCAGTAGAAGAATTCAGCTATCTGGTCACAGGCAGCAAACAGCAGAGAAGGTCACTAACAGTCATCCAGATGACAGAGTCCGACAGTCCCCAGCTCAAGAGATGTATATCCCAGGAGTGTGGCAAAGTAGGGCTTGAAGGAACCTCAACTCACAGCTCCACAGTCCACTATTAGGTGTCCATGGGTAGTGTTGCTTGGAGATCGAGGCACAGGATGAACAAGGCAGCTATCTGGTCCAATAATCCGAAAGCAAGAGAGCAAGGGCGGAGCTTACCAAGCCTTTTTCATTTCCGCCCATCTATTGATCGAGTTCATTGGCCATGTTCTCACGATAGACCTACCTATCGTCTGTGGCCATGTTGGCATAACAAACCTACCCATCACACCACATGAGAAGAACTGGAGGAAATTATGCAAAAGGACAAGTACAACATCATTCTGCTGAGGTAAGCTTAAAAATGCAAAGGGGGAACAGGGAAAAAGCTATTGTATACAGAAATTCCTGGGGGGAGGCTCAGGTAGTATGGCAGGGTACAGACCAAATCCAGGGCTACATATGGTAGCCAACTGTGGTGTGAGTTGGGGAAGATGGCAATGTGCAGAGAAGGAATGGGGTACTAACCCACCCAAGGGAAGCATATTGTTTATATTTCCACCAGGAAAAATGGACCAAACTTAAACCTAGTTTTGTATTATTTTTATTGACTTTTTTTGTAAATCTTGACTATAAATAAAATGCTTCTTAAAACTAAATAAATGACACTGTCTACAAAAATATGCTCTTGTTACAAATTGGTCACAACTAGCTAGAACCCATGGGAATAATCTTTATTTCACTTGATATTTAATCCTAATATTCCAAACAAAACTATATCTCCAGAAATTCAGAGATTTGCTATGATTTCTTCAGACTATTAAGTTTGTACTTTTGATCTCTTCAAATGTCTATCTTCCTGGCAAGCAGAAAACATTGAAACCAGCTCTCCTATGCACTTATACTTTCTTTTTAGTCCATAGATCAATTTGCTTTTTTTTTTTTTTTTGAGGGGGGGGTCATCACTGCTCTCCGGCAGTGGGAATAGGAGGCCCAGCCCCACTGCTGGAATTGAACCTCCGTCCCAGTGGGCCGCAGTCCCGTGCACAACCACTACACCACCGGGGCTCAGCCCCGGTCAATTTCCTTTTTAGTGGCATCTTTGCTAGCTATTGGCAGAAAAAAAATCTAAAAGATATTTATTGCTCCAATTTTGAAATTCCCTTCTTGCTAACATTGGTCCATATTAAGAGTAACAGAACAAAACACTGCCTCGTATGGCACCATTCTCATAATAGTTCCTGTGTTTGAGCTTATGGTAGCAGCCACTGTGTCAAATCAACTTAATTAAGAGCTTCTTTTCTCCTCTCCCTCTACGTTACCAAGCATGATGTACTTGGGCAGAATTGGTCATTTCTGACAACATGTCCAAAGTATGAGAGACGCCCCCAAGAAATATTTTGGCTTATATTTCTACAAAATTGGACTTGTTTGTATGTTTGTTTTTTACAGTCCATGGTACGTTCAAAATATTTTGCTAGCACCATGATTCAAATGCTTATATTTTTCTTTGGTGTTTCTTATTCAATGTTCAAGTTAACATGTATTTCCTCTCTTTTTAATGAACTTTTGTAAATAAGCCTTCCTCCAACCTGATGTTGCATTTTTCTTCATATAATCAAGCTTCTCTGATTATGTGTTCAACATACAGAATGAAAAAATATGCTAAATGAATAAAACACTGACTCATAACTTTCTTGATTTTATAACCACATCATATTTCTTTGTTTTGATAACACAATTGCCTCTTGAACCATGCACACAATACAGTGTTCTGGGATTCTCATTCTTCTCAAGGCTATCCATAATGTGTTATGATCCACACAGAAATAAATACTTTTCTGGTATTCTATAAATTAACCCAAATCCATCTGACATCAGCAATGCTGTGCCTTGGTATACATCCTCTTCTGAATCTAGCATGAACAATTGGTAGTCCCCTGTCAAGGTACTGTAATTGTTGTTGGATGATCTCCAGAAAATTTAACTTTCATGTGATATTGACATTGTTCTAAATTTGAGCATCATGTGGGGTTACCTTTCTTAGGAATGGTGAAAATTATTAATCTCTGCCAGTCAGCTTTCAAGTAGCTGTCATCCAAATTTCTTGTGCGTGCTTCTAGTACTTCATAAGCTTGTTGAAACATTTCAACAATTCCTGAAGAATTCTTTTTAGCGAACACCTTCCTTCTATCTTGTATTTCTTTCCTCAATACCACAAGTTCTTGTTCATATACTATATACTAAAATGGTAGGATTTCAACTTATTCTTTTGGTATGGTCGCTATGTGTTTGCTTTCAATCTCCTTTTGATGCTTCCTGAATTACTCAATATTTTGATTATACAATCTTTCAATATTGCTAATTGAGGCTTGAATTTTGTGTGTGTGTTTTCTGTTTAAAACATGCTGAATGTGTTCTTTTCTTTTGTTTTTCTAAAGCTCTCTTCACACATTTTGTTGTATTCCTCATCTTCATGAGCTGCCCTTTGGAATTTTTTGTTCAGCACATTGACCTAATCACTTCTTCCATTTGCCTCAGCATTTCTATGTTTGAGTCTCTTCGAACATCCACTTAGATGTTCTCCTTCTTAACTTTCTTTTTAGTGACTTTTACTTCTCTCCATGAATTATTTTTTTAATATTCTTTCACAGCTCCTTGGACCTTCAGTCATTAATCTTCAATGTAGCAAATCTGTTCTTGAAATGTTCTCAAAATTCAGGTAAGGTATACTCAATGTCACATTTTGTCTACCATGGGCTTGTGTTGACTTTCTTCAGCTTTAACTTTAATTTATAGATGAGCTACTAGTGATTTGTTCTATAGTCAGCCCTACAACAGACTGCTGATATTGAGCTTCTTCATCATTTTTCCCCAAAGATGTAGTCAATATGATTTCTGTGTTTTCCATCTGGAGATGTCCATGTATATAGTAGCCTTTTTTGTCATTGAAAAAAATTTCTATAAAAAAGTCATTGGCTTTGCAAAATTCTATCATGATATGTACAGTTTCATCCAAGACCATGTTTTCCAACTAATACCCTCTCCTCTTTGTATCCAACTTTCCCATTCCAATAACCAGTAATTATCAATATATCTATATTGAATATTTGATCAATTTCTGACTGAAGATGCTGGGAGAATTCTTAAACTTCTGCATTCAATTTTAGTGATTGGTGTGTAATTTGAAGAATAGTTGTATTGGTTGAATTTTCATTAATGCAGACAGATATAATCCTATCATACATAGCATAGCGCTCCAAGATACATCTTAAATTTTATAGAAAAAAATGCAATGCTATTTTTCACTGCTATATCATCCCCAGAGTAGTAAATAATATTATCTTAAGTCATTTTAGTGCACTAATACCTGGGATAATTATCTTCGTGTGTTCCATTTTGTTTTCACTTATTTGAATTTTCCTAGATTCATATTTTTTTTACCTTCCAAATTCTGATTATGAATAGATGTTTGCAGAAGCTTCTTCTCAATTTCAGTCATGCCCCATTAATGAATGAAGTCCTGAAGGCTTTATTCATACTGGCTGTATCACAGCCATCTCACTCTGATTGACTTTACCTTGTGAAGGCAACTCTTCCTTAGTCATATTTAGCATGTCCTCTGAACTGAGGAACTCATCTTCTGCAACATTCTCTGTGCAACTTTATCTGACTTCTTTTCTATTCTACTTCTATTCATTAGGACCTCAGTATGCTACAATGCTTTGATGCTATGCATAACATTTTCAGACACAAATTCCTTCAAAGTGGATAGCTGATCCCTTGTTCATATTATGTTCTTAGTCTCAGAACTCCACTCCAGCCTGCTCACTTTGGGTAGCACTGCTGACATTTGAGATATTAACAACAGCTTTCAGAATCACAGCAACACACAAGCTGCCATGGTATAACAAACTGATAGACAAGTGGTGAAGGTTAATATATCAGAGCAATCAAAATCTAGATAAATATTCTTAAACATTTAATTGTTCTAATGTTTGTGTATTTACTATCTAGCCTATAACTTGGATTGTATGAATGCAACAAGACAACACTTGTCCTGGAAGGTTTTATGAACTTATACATATTTGTTTAGAGCATGAGTTCTATATATGTTTTAATAAGATGCAAAATAGACTTAGAAAAACACTGAGTTCATTGTCAATCCTGTGTGATTAGTCAAAAATTTTTACATCAAATGTAATTCACATGTAGAGAGATTATAGATGCACAAGAAACAAAAATTAATTTCTTCAAAATGTGAATAAATAGGCAAATGGATTTAGGTAATTCAAGGTTCATCTAGAGCAGAGTTTCTCAACCTTTCTAATGCTGTGACCTTTTAATACAGTTCCTCAGGATGTGGTGGCCCCCAACCATAAAATTATTTTTTTGCTATTTAATAGCTCTATTTTTGCTACTGTTATCAATCATAATGTAAATATCTTATGTGCAGAAAGTATTTTCATTGTTACAAATTGAACACAATGAAAGCCTAAGGATTAATCACAAAAATTAATATGTAATTGCATATTGTGAAATAGTTATTTTGAATTACAAATAAACAAAATTTTGTCTTGAAGCATGGGTAACAGTCTTAATATAGTAATCTATATTGCTACATTTTGTGACAGTATGCATAAAAATCCTATGTCAGTGTCAAGGCTGAGGTGGCTTCTTTCTCACCAGATCAGAAATTCTCAGGGCAGTCTTTGCAGAAGAACAATGAAAATCATCTCCCACAACAAATCTACTTCAAAAATGCATCATTGGAAATGGAAGAAGACAGAACACAGTCTCAGACAGAACAAGATATGACTGCAAACACTTGATTCAGAATTTTGTAACTGGCATTGTAGAGGAATCAGTTCTCACTGAAGCACTGTTAATAAGTTCAATGAACAACTTTTGAGCTGTCTCAAAAACTTCTTCAACTTTAACTGTGAGTGGACTTCTGGGAAGTGCAAATAGGTGTCAAGTAGCTTTGGAAAGTATAATGAAATTTCATCTGCAAACATGTGCAAGGTTTCTTTCACAGAAAATACCATCGCAATCCTTTTGTCTGGTTCAATGTCATGTTCCTCAAAGAAATCAAATAAGGTAAGCAACATGCAAACTTAATTTTAATCTATTTTTTTTGGTTAAAGCTGAAACTTCATTTATAATGATTGAATCTCCTCTGACAACTTGATGTGTGCTGTATTTCGTCCTTGCACTAATAAATTTTACTCATTCAAGATAGCAAATATGAAAAAAAAAGATAGCAAATATGTCAGCCAAGGAAGCTATTTCCTGAAGCTCACTTTTATCACTGAAAAAATGTTTTGAATTGCAGTCTTGTTTCTGATTTTAAAATATTTGAATTCATTATGAAGCTCAAAAACATGTTTCAAAACTTTCCTCTTTGCGACCCTCTCACTTCAGTGTGAAATAGCAGAACATTATTCAGCACATCCAACTAGTTGCACAGTTGCTAGAACAGTTGACTGTTCATAGTGCTCACCTTTACAAAATTTACAGAATTTATGATGCTTTTAATTTCTTCTTGTAATTCTGTGGCAGCGTCTATTATTATTCATTAGCAAATATTGCTAATATTTGCTGATGAATCATACAGTGAGTTCCAATGACTTTTGGTGACTCATTCAGTACCAAACAGTGAAATCCAGATGGATATTCTAGCATAGCTAGAGCATCATCTATACAAACACCACAAACCTTTTTCCTAGAGATAGTATGCTCTTTCAGAAATGAACCAACTGTGCCAAATACATCCTGTGCAGTAACTGTCATTTTAAGAGGTTTGCAAAAAGGGAACTCATCTTTAAAGTTGCCATCACTAATATACCTCACGTAAACCACGAACTGTGAACAATTTGCAACATCTGTAAATTCATCAAGCTGGATGCTAAATACTGGAAGTGGGGCATATTTAATTTCCTGGATTCCCTGATCAGGAATTTCAGCAGGCATGTCATCTATTCTTCTGTGGACAGTGTTGTTAGATAAGGAAATTGCACTCAATCTTGAAACAAATTTGTCTCCAATCATAACTCGAACAATGTCATTGGCCCCTAGCAACAGAAAAGCCTCAGCAATGGCATGAGATTTCATAGCTCTGGTGATTCTGAGTGTCACTAAATGTAAAGCTTCAATGGCTGCTACATTTTGATGGTAGTACTTGACACCAGTGTCAAGCCTGACTTTCTTTAGTCCATCAGTTTTGCTTCTAAAATAGTTGGCATCTTTGTTGGCAAAGCTCAGACGCTTGCTATCAAAATAGTTAAGAACCACTGAGCTATTGAGTTTTTCATTCAAGTCAAAGGGGAAAGAAAAAGTATAATCAATTCACAAATGTCAAATCATGCAAAACTGAGAACATCAAGGAAAGAAAAAAAAGACCAAAAAATAGTGTGTTATTCTGAGTAGACTAGAGAAACAAATTCATAAACATGCATATAGATATAAGAGAAAGGTTTATATTTAAGAGGCACAGTCCAGTCCAAGGTCATAAGTCCAATATTAGCCCATATGTCTGATTCCAGTCTACAGTCTCTCCTTCCAACTCATGAAGCACGTGCAATGACACCAGGACATTCACAGGGTAGTGGGTGCCGAGTGTTGTGTATCCAGCAGCAGTAGAAAAATCCCAGCGCTGGCAGGGGTCTCCCCATGGCTCCTCTTTTCCAGGGCTCAGGGTCCATCAGCAGTACCCATTGGCAATAAAAGCATCTCAGCACTGCCAGGGGTCTTTCTCTGGCTTTTCCGGCATCAGAAGTGGATTCCATCAGGGTAAGCCCATGTCGCTTTTCTTCCGACACCTCCAGTTCCTAGGACTCATCATGCTGCCATCTTGTCTTGTCAGTCAAGCATCTCCAAGGAACTGGGTCTATAGTCTCTCCCCTCCATGGGGGAAATACCACAAATTTTTCCAGAAATCTCAGAGAAATCCATACCCAGACAGAGGTCTCATTGGCTCTCTCCAGATTAACAGGCTAGACTCCACCCCTACACTCTCAAACATGAAATTGACACACGAGACCATGACTTCCACAAATAGTTTCCAGTTTACTCTGTGGATATTAGACTGAACATCCTTTCTTACTTGGGTAATAAATATTACCCACACATCTTTTTTTCTTCTTGTACCTTGTCACCTAGTCACAATGTCACTGTCTCATGGGGAAAAAAATTTAAAGTTTTCTTCAAAAAAATTAATCTGAAATATCAGTAGAATTTTTAAAAGAAAATCTTTATTGCCTTGTGATATAATCAAAGGAAAATATAAACTTTCTACACTCAGTGAGATTTTCTTCTTGTAAAACTAGGAAAGTCTTTTATAAAGCTTGTCATAGAAATCTCTTTCTCAGCCCTAGATTATCCCATAACTACCTAGTGATTCTATAAGAGATATGTTGTTATTATAGAAATCTCACATTCTCTTGCAAAAGTGAAATCTAGGTAAGACCCAAAGAAATAATAGAGGTCCTATTTCACATTTGTACTTTTCTAGAAGAAGATGAGGGCCATCTTTGACTAATTAAGGTTCTCAAATATAAATCAATTTGTCAAAGAATTTTCAACAGTTGGGAGTAGCAGATAGCTTATTTTTCTCACCCAAATAGTTTATTGTCCTATACTTTTTTCAGTCAAAGGGCTCTTCCTAATGAAGTTTACCTTCTCATTAGTTAACAATTGTCTCACTAACAATTGTTGCTGTTTCAGTAAGGGCAATTACATTGTGTCTATATATTTAATATACTGATATCTACTCTATTTTTAAACATAAGATAAAATAGCAGAAAATTATAATCCTATGGGTGGATCTCATAAGGCAAAAATACTTTCCTAATTATATATCCAATGTTGAGATTTATTTTTAATGAAATTAAATGCTTAGTGAGCATTTATCATATGGTAATCACTTTAAACTCTACTCACCACAACCCTCCAGTGTCTAAATCATTGGCTAATATGTCTGTTGCTTTAGCTGCTGTGGATTCAGGCAACACACAAGTATTCACTGATAGAATGGTGACTGACTGCACAGAGATTCCTTGGCAAGAAATGAGCAATGAGCCCAGGTCTCCTCCACAAAGCAGTGTCTTCTACCGAGCCACTAATGTGCCAGGAAAGGAGACTTTCTACAGTTTGATCATAGGACAGACAGAGGAAAGTTAAAACTGAACTGCTCCACACTTATTCAACCTAAATGTGAAACCATGTCTCTGATTTACAGACCTTGGTCCTCTCTACCGTCCCAATGTGTACAGAGGCAGACATGGGGGAGAAGGTATAGATCTAAGCTAAGTGCTGTTCGCCCTGTCAACAAATGCTTAAACAAGTAAGGAGGATTTGCATGTAATACCATGTGTCCACTACACAAAAAAAGTTTCATAAATGTTATCTGTTTTATTAGTTTAAAATGCTTTGCCACCTTTATTTATATAAATCTATTTCAACCCAATCCACCTAAATGCATACATACTCACTGATGCTCTATTTTGAACATTGACGTAAGAGATGAATAACCCACATGAAAAGTGATAAATTCATGATAAATAATTCCAAAGATTCTTTTAAATGCCCCAATGTCATTATCAATTAGAATGCAATATTTGCATGAATTAATAAAATAGAGAAAATTTCCTCTCCATTTTTGTGTAAGATTTTGCTCTTTGCAACCTTTGTCTGTGTTTATTCTCTTCTTCCTTGAAGAGTAAAAGGTGCTCTAAGTCAAAAATCATTAGTTGAGTGCCACCACCAGCTTGTCTAGTTTGTTAGCTTTTGTAATGTGCTTTTGTGTGTCTCCAGATAGCTATAAGCTATCACTGGCACTTCAGAAGTCACTAGGGTTATTCAGGGTGGACATATTTCAGTATGACTTCTAGACCCAAACAGATTTCTTCCAAGAGATAGCTGAGGTTATCCCTTATGAATCATAATTGAATATTTCTGTTTATCTTTGTAAGGGTGGATGACCAAGGGAATAACTCATAATTGATGAAATAGAGGGCCAGTGAAGGTCTGGGAGACCCTCTGTGAGGGAGACTGGGACAATGGTCTCAATGTTGAACTGGAACGTCCTGGAGAAGTGAAGATGACACCAGACTGGAAAAGGTTTCCTTCTTTGTACAGAAGGTAGCATAAAGACAGAGTTTATCTAATCTCAGAGAACAGAAAGCAAGTACAATATATCTAATACTGTGCAAATATTTTTACACATGTATCCCTTCTTATTAACCTGCTCCCAAGAAAGAGGAAGACTCTGGACAAGATGGATTGGCACAATGGAGGCAACAGTGAACTCAAACATAACAATAATTTTGAGTATAAAGCAGGTCCTGGCAGTGCTTTCTTCTGTGTACACATGGCCTCTATGGATTCGAGAAGCAATGCTGGGGCATCTAAGCAATGAAAACAAAGCCTTCATTTCTGTCTCTGTCAAATAGAGAGAGGAGAAACCTTACTGGGCTGCTATGAGAACTTTGTCTTTTCATTTGCAAACAGTGCTTAGGATATTCTGTGGTATGAGCTGCCAGCTCTAGCCTTCACTTATATTCATTTCACATTTTGACTCTCATTTCAGAGCTATAATAATGAACCTTCCAAACACAGACATTGCAAATTTCTGTATAAAAAAAACAAAACAAAACAAAAAATGTATTCCTTTTCATTAACTTTATTATTCATTATCTTCTAACTACTTAACTTTTGTGTGCAAAAGAGAAAATGCCAAACATGTTTAAATACCATGATGCCATCATGTGCTACTAATGTTGAATCAGATATTGGATCTACACATCCAAGTATAATTTTATTTCAGACAGTTACACATATACAGGCCTTGTATGCTGAATCTGAAATTGGGGTTTTAAAAGTCAAAACAAGGGAATAAAACAAAAATCTCTTTCTAGCCATAGACCATCATAAACCTATTTTAAGAGTTGTTATAAGAAGGGCTATTGGAATTTCTTCCTTGATTTTCAAGGATATGTTGTACTCAGATGTAGAGGACACATAAAAATGAGTACAGGAAACATCTTTTAGAAGTATTCATTGCTTTTAACCACCTGTGGCAGTCATGTGCTTATGTTAATTTTATGATTGAAATGTAGGGGTGGAGTCTAGCCTGTTAATCTGGAGATAGCCAGTGAATAGCCAATGAGGCCTCTATGTGGGCATGGCTTTCTCTTGAGACTTCTGGGAAATCTCACGATATTTCCCTCGTGAAGATGAGAAGCTGTCTTCCCCAGTTGTTGAGACATAGTCTCAGAGACAATTAATCACGGACAAGACAAGCTGGCAGTGTTCGAGAACCTGGAGGAGCTGGCGGAGAGACCACACAGCTTTGCCCTGATGGAGCCAGAACTCTGAAGCTGGAGCAGACAGATAGAGACTTCTGCCAGCGATGACTTGCTTCTGCTGTTGATGGACCCTGAGCCCTGGAGGGGAGATGCTCTGCCAGCACCGGGATTCTGCACCCACTGACCTGTGACATTGTCAATCGGAAGAAGACTTTATAGACTGATTTCGGGCATATGGGTTCATATCAAACTTATGAATTTGGACTGGACTGGGCTGGGATGCTTTCTCCATGTCACATTCCTTTTGTATATAAACCCTTTCCTTATATTGATATGCGTGTCCTTGAATTTGTTCCTCTAGTCTACCCGAACTGACACACCACCCAACTAAAATAAATGTTGAGCGGCATTTGCTTTCTAAGACAGGACTTTTTGCACAAAGGTAAAAGTCTATGATCTGTCCCCTCATTTTCATGAATGCATAGTAACTTTATAGTAAAGTAAAGATGACTAGAGAAATTAATCAAAGAAAAGACACATATATTTCTAAGTAAATTAATGATTTCCTTGTAGTACAGGAAATGTGTCAAGACAGTAAAATGTGTGGAATAATTAAATAGCACAATTAAATATTGCTGAAACTTTATTTGACCTTTATTAATGCAACACTGTGCTGAAGCAGAAACCTGGAATAAAAATAGAAATTAAAAGGAAGTGTGACAGCCAGAAATTTCAAATAAGGACCTAAGAGAAAATGAACTAAATGATAATAGCTTTAAAATAGAAGTCAAGGGAAGAGATATAAGCATTTCAATTTTAAACATGTCCAGGGGCAAGGAGTGATCCACATAATGAATCAAAGGCAACTGAGAAAATAATCCTGTTAATAAGAGAAGACATGGTGTTGAAGCAGAGGAGTCAATAACCTTGTGTTTAGCTCTTGGCTTGGATCCATAAAAGAAAGCAAATACTAAACTTACTGCACAGGCAAAAGTATGTTTCTTAAAATGAAAGAGTCCATCCAAATGCTTTGACTAAAGTAACTGGTAGCAGTTTGACTAAAGTAATCATGTAGCAGATGAACAAGCATGGGTCATTTTGAGAAATTAAACGTACCATTTCAAAATGGAAAAATAAAGTACCATTATTCAGGAAATAATGTCCCAAAACCTACTCCTGTTGCAATGAGTCAAATCAGCTAATGATAACCCCATGTGTTTTTGATTCCAACTGCTCCATTGGCTTTTCATCACTAAACCTTAAAGAAGTAGAGTGCCAAGACTTTCTTCAAAGATACTATGGGGTGAATTTATATTGCTCATCATTTGCAAATATTCAAGCACACGCTTTTAGTATAACTCAGGAATTTTCAAGGAACTAAATGACCCAAAATTTTATGTGAAGAAAATATCAACATAAATGATGTACTGTGCCAAGAAACTCAGGGTCATCAGATCAATTCTGACTTATGGCAGCTCTGGAAGGACAAACTAGAACTACTTCTGCAGCTACGTGCTTCTTTAGAAAGCCTCTCTTTTCCCTATGGAAGAGCTGGTGTCTTTGAGTGACTCATTATGTTTTGTAGCCCATTGTGCCACCAAGGATCCTCATGTATTATGCTAGTTCTGAAAATCATGGACAAGAAACCACAGTCGCTGTCTGAGGAGTTCACAGCCTAGGGCCAAAGGATCACAGAAGAGGAGGAGAGAACTCCCTAGATGTTGGAAAATTCCTCAAGGCTCGAACTCAAAACCCACCCATTGCCATCAAGCTGATATGATTCATAGGAACCCTGCAGGGTAGCTATAAAGACCCATATGACTTCTAAGGCTGAAATCTTTATAGAAGTAGGCTGAGTTATCAATCTTCCAAAGAGCAGCTGGGGGATTCAAATTGTTGACCTATCGAGTCGGCACAGAGCACTAAATGAGGGATGAGGAAAAAGCAATCCTTAAAGACATTTCCAGACAGTGAAACCTAAACAGGGCAATGCCAAAATGAAATTTATGCTGGGAAGTACAAGTTAATTAGTATTTCTGATTAATCTGAAATATCAGAGCAACAGGGAAAGTGGTTGAAAATAAAATGGACCAGAAATGGAAGATGATCACAAAATTAAGGTCTTTGATTCCAGGATAGTGAATTATGCTTAAACCTACAAATGTTTTAAGCAAGGTAATAGAGTAGGTTCAGTATTATGGTTTCAAAAGGTAATTCTGGTAATACTATGGGGGAGAAGTGCGACAGCAATATTTAAGAGCTCATGCTACAAAGACAAACAAATGGACCCAAACCATAACCCTAATTCAAAACTAAAAACCCTAACAAATTGTGTCCCTTTTCTCACCTTCAGTTTTCTCAGAATGTTAGAAAATAATATCTATGCCCAAAGGTTAATGACTGGTAGGTAAAAATCTCTAGCATAGGGCCTGGATCATAATAGTTGTGAAATAAAAAACCACTTGAAGCTTTGGTGATGTGACTTACTCATTGAGCTGCTAACTGCAAGATTAGCAGTTTGAAACAACTAGTTGCTCTGTGAAGGAACAATAAGGCTACCTACTCACACAAAGAATCTTAGAAATCCACAGGGCACTTCTACCTTTCCCTATATGGTCACTGTCAATCAGAATCAGCTAAATAACAGAGTAGTGGTTTACTTTCAGTGATATGGTGGTAACTTTATTTTAGCAGAGATTCCAGGCAAGGATATACTGAGAAGAAATGCCTGGAAGCTGTAAAATGGATCACCATGAATCAAGGGTCAACTGTACTACAGGTGACAATATCTAGAGCTCTTATGAAGACTTGGATGATGTATTTATAAGCTAGAATCAACTCGATGGCAATAAATTTGGTGAGGTGTTTATTTGGGGGGAGGAGGGGTAATTAATGGTTGATATAGTCAACTGCTAAGCAAAAAGTTGTAGATTCAAGTCCTGTGAGAGGCACCTAGGCTAAAAGACCTGATGATCTATTTACTAACATATCAGGTATTTAAAATCCTCAGGAGTAAAATTCCACTCTGATGCACATGGGACCATATTGAGTCAAAGTTGTCAAGACAAGAAACATCATTTTCTATTTTTTTCTATCATTATTTCAATGAAGAGAGAGATGAAACCATACTATTTCATTATGGGACTAGTAATGAACTTAAACTAAAGAGGCAACATTGAGGATGAGCTGTTGCAGATGTTAAAATTTAAAAGAAAACTTTCAAAAGCTAAAATCAACAATATGCATTTACTTATAGGGTTAGAATTAGGACAGTAGATGGGAATTGAGCCTCCACTTAAGTACTTCCTCAGTGCAAGAGCATTTTGTTCTATTATATTGGCACTCCATGATGTGCACCTCCCTGACATGATCACTGAAAACAATTGTGTGCATAAGCAAATGTGGTGAAGAAAGCTGATGGTGCCTGACTATCAAAAGACGTAGTGTCTGGGGTCTTAAAGGCTTGAAAATAAACAAGCAGCCATCCAGCTCAGAAGCAATAAAGTCCACCCACATGGAAGAAGCACACCAGCTTGTGGGACCAAGAGATGTCAAAGGGATCAATTATCATTTTTCAAGAATTAATAATCATAACACTACTTGCTCACTTTCCTGATATGATTGCTGACAACTAATATGTACATAAGCAAATCTGGTGAAGAAAGCTGGTGGTGCCTGGCTATCAAAACATGTGGCATCTGTGATCTTAAAGGCTTGAAGATAAACAAGTGGCCATCTAGCTAAGAAACAAGCCCACATGGAAGAAGCATACCAGCCCAAGCGACCACGAGGTGTCAAAGGGATCTGGTGTCAAGTATCAAAGACCTAAAAATTATATCATTATAAATGAGGGGGAGTGCCGATTGGGGACACAAAACACATCATTAAATGAAGCGACATCCTCTTACAGAGGGGTTGCAGCGAGGAGATGAGCCAGTCTATGTACAGTGTAGTAACAATGAAATGTGCAACTCTCTTCTGGTTTTCAAATGCTTCCTCCCACCAACTATCATGATCCCAATTCTATCAGACAGAGTCAGCTAGACCAGGGGATGTACAATGGAATCGGAAACATGGGGAATTTAGGATAGATGATCCCTTGGGACTAGTGGGGGGAGTGGTGATACTGGGATGGTGGCGGGATGGTGGAGTAGAAAGGGGGAACTAATTTCAGGGATCTACATGTGATCTCCTCTCTGGGGTGGGGGAGGTGACATATTGGATAATGTGCAATAAGAAGAGGTAATAGCAATTTGTAAATTATTAGGGGTTCATGGGAGAGAGGAAATATGGGGAGCTGGAATTTTTAAAAAAAAATAACTAGAGGAAAGGGGGAAGAGAAGCTTATGTCGGGGGTTCGAGTAGAAAATTTTTGGAAATGAATGTGGCAACATGTGTACAAGTGTGCTTAATATGAATGATGTATTGAATGTTATAAGAGCTGTAAGAGCCCCCAATAAAGTCTATATTAAAAAAAAGGAGGGGAAGGAGGAGCTTATACCAGGGCCTCAAGTGAAATATTTGGAAATGAATATGACAACATGTAAAATGTGCTTGATGCAAATGCTGTGTTGAATGTTATGAGAACTGTTAAGAGCCCCCAATAAAATTATTGGAAAAAAAACTAAAATCAAGAATATTCTCTGTGATTCAAGGTGGGGAAAAGAGTGATATAGGAAGTAAAACAGGTTCCTGGTATGGAGTAAAATGGCTAGTGACTCCTTTCCCCACTATGATTGAAAGAAATGGGAGAAAAGGGAATTTGCAAATCAAGATTTATGCCTACAATATCTCTTTCTAAGAGAAAAGCCAAGTATTTCTCAAAAAACACCACTCCATCTTGTATCCTTACTTATATGGAGACATAGAAGAAAAATGAGAATGAGAAAAATCACATAAAGGGATAATAAATGTGCATTTTAAAATATAGTGTGGTGGCACGAAGTATTATGTTGACTAAAATGATTTATAAAAACATTCAAGATCTTATTTACTTTTAATAATGCAATATTTTCTTCATGCTTGATTTCACAGATATCTTCTGACTTCTTAAATTTCCAAGAAACACAAGACAAAGTTAGAGGAAAATAAGATTCTCCACTTTTTGCTTATCTAAATACACAAAGAAAGTTGTTTTCAAGCACCTATAAACAATGCACTCTCAAGTACAAATGGGATTTCAATCCAACTCATTCAATTTGCTGAGAGTTTACAAATAAAAATGAACCAGAAATGGGAGAAGATCACAAAATTAAGGTCTTTGACTCCAGACTAATGGATTTGTCCTTAAACCTATACATGTTTTAAACAATAGTCTTAAGAAGAGGATGGGGGGAACCAATATTTTTAATAGTTTTAACATTTTTGGTAGATCTCTCTTTCAATTTAGTACTCAACCACATGCAATTTAATCTTTCGAAGAATCCTTCTGCTGATAAGCTACACAAAGTACATGTGGCTCATTTGACCCAAACCTTTCTGTTAATAAAATAAGAAGAAATCATATAAAAGGAAATGTAAACAGGATTTCCACAGGAGGCTTTTCCTGAAGGGTAAAAATAACAATGGTTTTTGACCCACTTTTATACCTGGAAGGAGACTATGTCCTTGCAAAATATATTCTTGGCAGAGCTCTAGTTGGGCAGACGCTTCCAAAAGATAAGCAAAGCATAAAAAGTATGTGCACTATCAGACAAGATGATATGGAACAAACCCATTTTCCAAAGCATTTAAAATGACAGCACTAAAAGCAAAGTCTTGTTTACATTTATCAAACATAAGTTAGGTGATTTTTTTTTTAAATGGAAGGATGAACTTTAGAGTGTTTACTGCTAAGATGGTGCAGTCACATTTTATTAATTTAAGTAGGTAGGTTGTTATTACAGTGCTAAGGGTTAACAGTCTCAGTTAATTGGTGCTTAAGTGGTTAGAGTTTAAATTTCACCCATAGACAACTGAAATAAAGACATACTTCTTCAATGTCAGTCATCAAAAACCCTATGGCATACACAGTTTTCCTCTGTGTACAAAAAGTCCCCACGAGTCAAGATCATCTTGAAGGCAACTGGTTAGTTTGCTGCAAAATTCCACTTAATCTTTTGGTTATTAAAATGAGTCAAGCATTATAACCACTCTCCATTATCTTTAAGTAACTCTGTGGTACTGTGTGAGCTTCAATTCTGATAACACTGTAAATAATATAAGACTGCTAACTGCAAGGTCAGTGGTTCAAATCCACCAGCCACTACATGAAAGAAAGATTGACAACACTGGAAAACCTATATAGAGTTGCTATGAGTCAGAATAGGCTCAGTGATAGATGATTTGAATTTTGGTTTTACTGCATGTATTACTGGACCTGGTTATCAAAGAGTTATCTAATATAATGTTTTCTGTCAGTGAGAATGAGTGCAAAATTCGTTATAAAATTTTACATAAGATTACATTGCCATCAACTATTATCAATTAGTTTTTCTCCATTTCCTACATTCTACTGCTTCTCAATTTCCAGATTGTTCCAAAGTTGAAAGGGTTATTTAAATTACATCCTGTTTACTTGTTACTAAACTTACTTTGTATGGCAATTAAGTGAGGGGTCCCAAACCCAAAATTTGGGCATGCAATGAAAGCAATTTTCTGGATAATTGAGGCCAAAGACATTTTGGGTCCTCAAATGCCTACATACATTTCAGAGAAAAGCATTTTGGAAAGTACTGTTCAACAATTATCTCAATTCTCAGCTCCCAGAATTGCACGCTTGTTGATGTTAAAAACAGATGGTAATTTGCTACAATCAACTAAGTCAGACAACTTAAGAAAAACTGGTTTGGAGATCCATACAGAGATATGCTACTATTAGCATTTACAATGCTGGAGAGATAAAGGGACAAGTAGGAAATTTAGCAAATTTTGACTCTTCCTCAAAGAAGGCTGTGCTTATTCTTGAAACATGCATTATAGGTTTCAAGGTTTCCATAATTAGAGAAGTCTTGAAACTGAGAAATGAGTTTGGCATATAAGATGTATAACCTGAAAGTAACAATCTTCTTATTCAAATATCTATTATGATATAAATAATGTATGCCCATATCATGGTGTGTGTGTGTGTGTGTGTGTGTGTGTATTATAAGAGAGTATGAAAAGGAAAGAAAAAAGAAAGACAAAAACTCAGTGCCATAGTGTACGCACTGACTTATAGAGATTCTACAAGACAGGGTACAACGGTCCCAATGGGTTTCTGAGACTAAATCTTTAAGGGAGTAGAAAGCCTCATCTTTCTGCTGAGAATTGGTTGGTGGTTTACAGATGCTGACCTGGAGGTTAACAGCCCAGCTTGCCCACTACACACCTTTCCAAAACATTGAGATAGTTTAATTTTCTATTTTTAATATCTTTTGTATAGTTTTTGAAGGCCAAATTGACCTCTATAGTTTGTTAGCTATTAGCAACATATTTATGCAGTTTAAAACAAAAAGTAAATTCACCATAGTAATGGATTAGGTTATTGGAGACAGAAGAGAAAACTCCAATCTTATTCCATGTATTAGAGAAACATTCATTTTATCTACTCATCTACTGGATTCCAACCCATAGCACCCTATGTAGGATTTCAAAGCCTGCAAATCTTTCCAGGAGCAGATAACTTCGTCTTTCTCCCATGGATCCCCTGGTCGTTTTGAATGGCTGGCCTAGCTGTTCCCCGTCCAACTACTATTCATAGAGCCAAAACATCTTGGATGATGGGTATGAGCCAATTCAGAAAAGAAGTTTGCTGATGTTTGACTGAAATAATTATCTTGCCAAAAATTCCTTCAATTTTATTTTTTACTATCTCTATCCTTGGGCTTTGTGAAGTGATGTTAGATGATGGGGTTGTGGTAGAACAGACTGTATTCCTCATGCCTCAAAGTCCTCACTTTAAAAATGTCTTCACCTAAGCACTGTGTGGAATTTAAGAGAAATAGTATCAATGCACTGTTCAGATTCCAGATCTTCCTACATTTTCCAGGATGACAGAAATAGTATTAATGTTTTCCTTAGCAGGGAAAATGAGAAATTTCATTGATCAACTTATTCTATTTGAAAACAAATATGTTTATATAGATAATTTAACATTTGGAGTTCAGGTCATAAGGGCCCTATTTATTTAAATTTTAACAAAATGGGGACACACTAGCTATCATATTATCTCCTCAATTTTTTCCATTTAACACACCATGATCATCTCATGTTACCTCTTTACTTCATTTTTCCATGAGTACTTATTTTAATAGAAATAAACTTTTCTTTAGCCCAGTCTGCTGCTACTTTTTCATATATCCTAAGACTTAAGAAATGGAGAAAATCATGTTTTCAACAATTTAATTTTACTTGGATTTGTAATCAATCTCATGGAAGTGGCAACTAAGCAATCAAAAAGCTATAACATATGGTAAAATTGCTTCTTTTAAAAAAAGAACAAACTTTAAACTAGTAGAAGGAAAAGATTTCACCTTGAGGACTAATGTAGGTATACCTGATATGAGTCATGTTATTTTCAATGTACCTATGTGGACCCTCATTTTTACATGAAAGTCAAATGATGAATGATGAAGATAGATACCAAGTAAGGGAGACCAAACAAGAACTGACATATCTGATTTACAGTAATGGTGAAAAATCTACACCTTCAGCTACCAAAAAAGTAAACAATACTATTGTAAAAGGATTACCACAGAAAAAAGAGAGATCCTCAACAAGAAGGAGTGGCATCTAAACATAGGCATGTACCTATGTAAAAATTATTTATGATAAGGAGCAAGTAAATCCATATATTTAGAGGTTCAGTACTAAGGTAGTAGATGGACGTTGGCCCCTCACCCAGATACTCACTCAATGTGAGAACACTTTGTTCTATGAATCTGGTATTCCATGATGCTAACTTGCCTTATAACAATCACTGAAGTCAAATAGATGCATAAGCAAATGTGGTGAAGAAAGCTGATGGTGCCCAGCTATCAAAGGATATAGTTTCTGGGGTCTTAAAAGCTTCAAGATAAACAAATGGCCATCTAGCTTGAAGTAGCCAAGACCACATGAAAAAAGCACATCAGCTAGTGTGAGCTCAAGGAGTTGAAAGGATCAGGTCTCAGGCATCAAACAGGAAAAAAATGTATCACTGTGTGCTCACCTTTCCAAGGCAATTACTGAGAACATGTGGGGCATGAGTGGTGGAGAAAGCTGATGGTGACTGGCTATCAAAAGATACAGCATCTGGGGTCTTAAAGGCTTAATGGTAAATTAGCCATCACCTAGCCCAGGAGTAACAAAACCCACCATAGAAGAAGCACTCCAGCCTGTATGACCATGAGGTGTTGAAAGAATCATGTATCAAGCATCAAAATAGAAAAAACACATCATTATGTGATTACTCTTATGATATGATCATTGAAGACAAATGGGTCCAGAGGTAAACAGAGTGGAGGAAGCTGATGGTTTCCAACTACTAAATGATTAAGTGTCTGGGGTTGTAAAAGGCTTGAAGGTAAATGAATAGCTGTTTAGCGTAGAAGCAGCAAAGCCCACATGGAAGAAGCACACCAGCCTGAGTGATCAAGGGGGGTCAAAGGGAGCAGGTATCAAGCATTAAAAAACAAGAAACATATCACTACGAATGAGGGAGAGAACTGGGTAGGGACATGTGTTAGTCCAGGTAGACTAGAGGAACAAATTTCAAAGACACACATATGGATATAAGTAATGGGTTTGTATTCAAGAGGAACAGGACAATGAGGAAACATCCCAGCCCGGTCCAGCTCAAAGTCACAAGTCCGATATTAACCCATATCCCTGAAATCAGTCCATAAAGTCTCCTTCCAACTCACAAAGTCACAGGTCAGTGGGTGCAGAGTCCTGGCACTGAAAGGGGTTTCCCCATGGCTCCTCGCTTCCAGGGCTCAGGGTCCATCAACAGCATCCCGTGGTGGCAGAAGCAACTCATCGCTGGCAGAGGTCTCCATGTGGCTGCCCCAGCCTCAGAGGTCCGGCTTTATCAGGGCAAAGCCGTGTGGTCTCTCCACTGGCTACTCCAGCCTCCCAGATGCCGCCATGCTATGTTGTCTGTGATTAATCGTCTCTCAGACTAACTCTCAACAACTGGGGAAGATAGCTTCTCATCTTCACGAGGGAAATATCACGAGATTTCCAGAAGTCTCAGGAGAAAGCCATGCCCAGCTAGAGGCCTCACTGGCTATTCAATGGCTATCTCCAGATTAACAGGCTAGACTCCACCCCTACATTTCAATCACAAAATTAACATAAGCACATGACTGCCACATTTGTGGGCAATTGGACACCCCTTTAGAGAAGAATCGTGGGGAGGAAATGGGCCAGTCAGCGAGCAGTGAAGTAGCGATGAAACATACAATTTTGCTCTAGTTCTTAAAAGCTTCCTCCCCACAACTATCATGATCCCAGTTCTACTTTACAAACCCAGCTGGACTGGAAAAGGTACACTGGTAGAGATGGGAACTGAAATTATGGGGAGCCCAGGACAGATGAAACTCTCAGGACCAGTAGTGAGAGTGGAGGTATCAAATGGGTGGAGGGAAAGTGGGGTATGGAGGGGGAGCCATTACAAGGATCTACACATAACCGTCTATCTGGAGGATGGACAGCAGAGGAATGAGCGAAGGGAGACGCCGGACAGTGTAAGATATGACAAAATAATAATAATTTATAAATTACTGAGGGGTATTGGGGCAGGAGGGAGCAGGGAGGGCAGGGAAGATATGAAAAGTTGATATCAAGGGTTCGGGGGAAAAGCATAGATTTGATGAATGATGACAGCTGGCATGCAAAGGTGCTTGATACAGTACATGTATGCATGTATTATGATAAGCGATGTAAGAACACCCAATAAAAATGATATTTTTTAAATTTCCAAAAAGAAAAAAATGAATCACCTGGATATAAAAGTTAAAAAAAAGAAGAAGAAGAAAGGATTGGCACCATGGTTGCAACAATGTGCTAGAACAAAGCAGTGATTGAACTGATGTGCAGGATTTATAGTTGGTTCCTTCTGCTGTCTATGGGGTCCACATGCGTTAAAACGGATTCTACAGCATTTAACAAAAAGAACGTTTTATATTAGCCTATCATCCAAACCTACAGAAAATAATTTTCATTAACTTGACAGGCCATTGTCTTGTCAGTTGCAGATAATTAAGAAGTAGCCACTGGTCTCTGAGGTTATTATGCTATCTCTTTTGTCTTATCAGGCTCATGAAGTTTGCTGTGTTTGCCAGCCTATGGTTGGTTTAATTAAAATCAATGGAGTTGAAAGTCTGAGCATTCTCCTTTTCTCTCTCTAAAGGTTTCTATTTTCCAAAACACCATAAGCAAATAAACAGTTTGTGAAGCTTTCTGCAGCTGTCTAATGGTTTCGCATATTTAACTGTATATATTTAGCTCCCAGAAAAACTGCTTCATTCTGCATTTTCTCACTAACCAGAAAATGCAAGGTTTCTTGCAGGTGAAGGTGCTCACCCCCAGATTTTGTACCTACAAGTCCTCTGGTTACCAGTAAATACCTTCAACAAAAGTCTCAGAAGATGAGTCCATCGAGGGAGATGATGCTCCTCCACACTGAGTGACTGTGCTACATTCTCCAAAGGTGAAGTCTCTGGCAAGAATGTTGTTGCTGTTTTCTGAATTTAAGCTAGAAAGGCAGGAACTGGACTCAAGGGAACAAATTTCTGCCAATGAAGTGTTGAATTAATCTAAGATTTCCAAGGGATGGGAATCCACATATTTCTACGATTTGCACCTGGCACCAATTAATAACCTTTTGGTTTTCTCCAAAATAGTCAACAGGCAAAATTAAGAGTTCAAATTAGGCTTCTTTTCTGGGATGGAGGATTTGCCTAAGATAGTGTCATGAGCATTTTTCATCTCCTACAAAACAAAAGCATACGCACAATCTGTTAGATTAGATGCCTGAAACATAGCCACATTAAAGCCAAAGTTGTTTTCTAATTTTTCTGCAATTTTGATTTCTTCAGAGCTATTTTGAGAATTTTAATATTCATATCTACTTGGATTTATAGAGATAATAATCTATGGCTATTTGCTAATACATATAGTCTTTAACAAAATATGCATATATTGAAACACATTCTTATCTGTAATAAATGAGAAAATCTAAGTGATGAGTGACAGGAAGTATAAAAATAGTAACTATAAGTTTTTATGTATTTTGAGCAATGCAGGTAACTGTTTCATAGAATCTGCCTCATTCTTTCAGAAGACAAGGAGGACAAAAATTAGAAGCAACATGCATTCTATAACTACAAATAACTTTCCTGTTTTTCCCCAGAAAATATAGGATATATGAAGTCTTATCAGTGTCTTTACAAAGGATGTTTTTGCATTTGTTGATCTCATTATAAATCATATATCTGGAAGTATTCTACTTCAGTAATAGACTGGTTTTATTCCCTTTTAATAAACTAAAATCTTCTAATACAGTTCAAATGTAGAATAAAAAGCTACCATTTGGGTGCTCTATCACATGACAACTTGAGGTACAATTAAAAATATACTGATGGTAAGATTTATCAAAGTTAGTAATATCACACCAGTGTGATTATCAATTGTGCCTATTCTGAATAACACTCCAAAGATAAATATCATCACCAACAATGTCTGCTTCACAGTCTATTGAGCTGAAGGGGACAAAGAAAACATTTCTTTTAACTATTCTTAAAAAAATTTTAACAAATTTTATAATGGTCAATCTTGTGCTTTTAAACCCAACTGTAAATTGGATTCCTGAATCTGGTTATATAATCTGTCCTACATAGTGTGACTGTAAATAGACAATGGCTATTCAATGAGTACATATCATGGGCTACATACCGCATGAGAACTGGAAGAGACAAAACAAAAATGTGACCTCAAGCTTCTTGGTGATAGGTATGGTTTTCCCTCATAGCCATACACAGAGTCTTGGCAAATTTTCTAAACATAAATTTAGGGACAGACAGAAAATCATGAACCCTTCCCTTTAGAAACAATTGGCATAATGGGATGGTTAAATATATAACAACTGAATATTGCTTGGTGTGAGACTTAACTGTTGACAGGAACAGAAAGTCTACTTTTTCTCTTCTGCAGAACTGCTGGCGTTTTTAGAACTGGTAACTTTGTGATTTAATAGCCCAACATGTAACTACTATACTACCAGGGCTCTTCTGCAGCAGGTATAGTGAAACTTGAAGCACAGTTCTTGCAAGTAGATTTAAGGAGTGAATAAGAGGATATATCATGCTAGAAAGAGGAAGTTGGACATTAGAGCAAATGGGAAAGCACAAGAGAAGGCACAGAGCAGGGAACTTCTTTAATGAAAACAGGACATTTCAAATGAGTGGTGGAAAGATAAATTATTCAACATGTAGTGTTCAAATAGTTATCGAAGTTCTTACTTGACTGTGTATGAGGAAGTATGTGGTGTGTGTGTAGCAAAAGTAGTACAAAGAACTATAAGAGATTATACTTTTGATTTTTTAATAAATCATTTTATTGGGGGCACATACAACTCCCATCATGATCCATACATATGTCAATTGTATGCATACCCCATTTGCCTATCTGTTGTCATCATCACCCCTGAAACATACTCCCTCCACTTAGATTCCCAGTACCAGCTTTTCATATTTCCACTCCCATCCCACACCCCCTCGCCCAAGAATGCTTAATAATTTACAAATTGTTGTTACTTTTTCATATCACACTATGTCCATTGTGTCCCTTCACCCACTTCCCTGCTGTCTGTACTCCAGAGAGGTCATATGTAGATCCCTGCAATTGGTCACCCCCTTCCGCTCCACCCTCCCTCCACCACTCCTACCACTAGTCCTGAAGGGATCATCTATCCTGAATTCCCCATGTTTCTGGCTCCAGTGTACATCCCCTAGTCTAGCTAGATTTGTAAGATAAAACTGGGATCATGGGAAGTATTTGAGAACTAGAGGAAAGTTGCATACCTAATTGTTGCTGCATTGTAACTTGACTGGCTCCTCTCCCCCCAGCAGCCCCTCTGTGAGAGGATGTCACTTCACCTATTGATGACCTTTGGGTCCTCACTCAGTACTCCCTGTCATTTATAATGATACAATTTTTAGTTCTTTGATTCATGTTCCTAAACTAAAGGAAGATGACTGCCAGGTAACAAGCACTGGAATATCTCCTCAGCAACTTCAGAGAAAGTGCCCTTCCTAACAAGAATCTTAACACAATGATAAGTAGACCCAAGTTTCTCTAAGGAAGTGAACAGTAATGCCTAGTGACAGACTCCCCTTTCCCAGCAACATGAGCTGCTTCAAAGTGAGCTCCATTCTCCCTCTCTACGGTCTTGGAAGCAAAATGAAGTGACCAATGCCCAGTTATTTTAATTAGAATATTATCAAGAGTCAACGATATTGCTAAATTTTTTTTGTAAAAAAAAAAAAAAAGCTCTTAAAACATGATCCTGCTTGATGCTCATCCTCATAAAGAGACCACTAAAGGTCAGTGTTATAGCAAAGTGTAGCAAAGTAACTGGAAGTATCAACTAAATCCACATGCAAAAAGCACATCAGCCTGTGTGGCCCAAGGATTTCAAGCAATAGAACTCAAATCTAGGGAAAAGAATGGAATCAGAGCTTAAATTGTGAAACTCTTGGTTTGCAGAAACCCGTAGATGCCAATAAGAACCCCAAATGTGTTTTCAGGGTCCTCACGTGGATTAAGCCTCTTATGAATCCCTGCTGTCACAGGACATGAATAGCCTTGTTATCAGAGATAGTATTGTAACAGCGATTACAGCAGAGGTGATTAGGTCAAAAACATGATCTTATCCTTTGATCAACCTTTTAACCCATTTTAAAGTTGTATCAGTTTAAAAAGAATGAAGAAGATATCCACATGGGTTAAGCCCCTGCTGAACCACCTCTGGCCATGGACCAGGGATGTGAATGCACTGGAAGGCAAGATGCATTGGAAAGTGGATTGTTACACATAGTTAGGTGTAACCTACAATTTAATCTCCCTTATTGTCCATTTAAATTTGTCCTAGTTTTTAATATTTTCTGCTTTCTTTTTTATTGAGATTTTACTTTGTTTGCTAATTTTGTTTGTTTTTTAGTGTTTATGTATATAAAATCTAGCATAAGTAAATATACATGTAACTAAATTAATTGACTCCTTGGTTATAGCAATGGAGATGGGATCAATGGGGAACTAATGGTGGTAAGTACAAGAATGAAGAAAATATTCTTCAACTGATTATGATGATGGCTATATCACTCTTCTCAATGTGATTGAACTATATTGAATTATATGATATGTGACTTATATGCCCATAAAGCTGTTGGAAAATAAATAAAGGTAAAATATTCTACTATATTTACATATATATTTGCACAATATAAGTGCAATATATACTAAAAATATATAGCATAAGTACATATAAAGCCAGTGCAAAAATGTGGTACTGGAGGAAAAGATTTGCATAGAAATGTAAAAATAAAAGATTAATATCTAAGTACCTGAAGAGTTATGAAGTAGTATAAATAAGAATATGAAGTAATATAAAAATGTGCACAAAGAAGAATGTTCACATCAATTTTATTAGATGTAAAAATGGCCAATACAATATAAAATATATTGAATTTTTATTTGTAAGGTATACATATGCATTAAAATAATAGAGTAAAATTTTAATTCTTCTACTTGGCGCAAACTTTTAAAAACTGATAGTGATTAGTAATGCTAAGTATAAAGACAATCATTCACTCATATATTAAGCAAATTAAGCCTTTAAGTGATAAGCTAACATCCCCTTTTATCTTTTTGAGGACACATGCATGTACATGCACATTTGTATATTGCACACATATATACAGCAAATCACAATCAATACAAGCATCTACTATATGAAAACCATATTTGTACATTTGTTGCCATCATCATCCCAAAATATCCTCCTTCGAAGGCCTTGGTATCAGCTCCTCATATTTCCCCTCCTTCCCCACTCTTCCTCCCTCATGAACCCTTAATGATTTACAAATTATCATTATATTGTCATATCATATATTGTCTGATGTGTCCCTTTACCCACTTCCCTCTTGTCTGCACACCAGGGAGGAAGTTATATGTAGATCCCTACAATTGGGTCCCCCTTTCTACTCCACCTTCCCTCCACCCTCCTGGTATTAGCACTCTCACCATTGGGCCTGAAAGGATCATCTGTCCTGAGTTTCCCTGCTTCTGGTTCCTATCTGTACCAGTGGATATTCCCTGGTCTAGCTGGATTTGTAAGATAGAATTGGGATCATGACAGTGGTGTCAGGGAGGCATTAGGAACTAGAGAAAAGCTGCATATTTCATTATTGCTACTGTGTACATTGACTGGCTCTTTTCCTCCCTGTGACCCTTCTGTATGAATGTCGCTTCACATACCAATGAGTTTTGGTTCCCCACTCTGTATTACCCCTCATTTATAATGATATAACTTTTAGTTCTTTGATGCCTAATACCTGATCTCTTCAACACCTCAGGGTCACACAAGCTGGTATACTTCTTCCATGTGGACTCTGTTGCTTCTGAGCTAGAGGGCCATTTGTTTACTTTGAAGCCTTTAAGACCCCAAACGCTATATCTTTTGATAGCCAGGCACTATCAGCTTTCTGATGCACCACATTTTCTTATGCACACATTTGTCATCAGCAATTATATCAGGAAGGTGGGCATGCAATGTGGTGATTTTTAGTTCTTTGAGACTCAATAACTGATCCCTTAATATTTTAATTCATTTTATTCTTTGATGTATCGTAAAACAAGTTACAGATATCAGTACTCATTCCACAGAATTAATTCATTATTAATTCTACGAGCATTATGTAGAATAGAGTTCAACTTTATACAGGGTTTTCCTTTGCTTACTTTTTCTTTTTTGGTGTGCGTGTAAGGGGGAGGGGAGTTTAGTGGTTTTTTTATTTGCACCTTGATGTCTTTGTCACTTTTTAAAAAAATCCTATCTGTTTTCTGGGTGGAATTTGTATTTATCTATTAATCTTTCTTAGAGGCCTCTTACAAATCTTTTGACAATCCATCATTCAATTGTATTAAGCATACTTGTACATATGTTTCCATCAACATTTCAAAAATATTTTCTTCCTACTTAAGCCCTTGTTATCAGTGCTTCTTTCTCACCCTCCCTTTTCTACTCTCCCACCCTCATGAATCTTTGATCCATTATATGTCCTTGCTGTTATTCCATGTCTTACACTGTCAGTTGACTCCCTTCACCCACATTTCTATGAGTCATCCACCTGAGGGGTGGGTTATATATATCCAACCTTGTGAGAGATTCCTCCTATCTCCCTCTACCCACCCTTGGCCCCCACCATTTTCCTACTCTTCTTTGTTTTTAATTTTTATTTGCTTACTTTTTCAAAGGCAAACATTACATTAAAAATACACCAATATTAAGGGCACCACTTGATAAGTTTCACAAATGAGTGAACACTCAGAAAACAAAGCCCTATCAAGATATAAAACAGTATCTCCCAAGGCATAGTCCATCTTCTTTCTTGCTGATCAATTTCACACAAATTCCCATAAGACACTAGAGTTTCATCAAAAAATTATTTTTGCTTCTTCTCTAACTTCATAGAAATGAATCCTGTAGTATGTTCCCCTTTTGTAGCAATCTTTCACTCAGCAAAATGCATTTAAGATTTCTCCATGAGATTGCATATAGTGTAGATTTGTGTATGTATTTCACTCTCTCACTAATATTCCTTTATATGAATATATTATAATGTTTTCAATTACCCCATATGTTTTCCAATATATGATATCTTCCTTATATTAAAAATAAGGTAAACTGTGACTTAAAGAATACTTCTGCTATTAATCTCTCAGGAGACTTTCAGTGTCATAATTCCTAAATAATATATTAGAAGTATTTTAGTTAGAATTTATTTTTTCTAATCTACTTCTACATGAACAGTTCCAAATAGCACATGAACACATTTTTAAATGATTTGATTTTTTTACATAAGCAACTGAGTTTCTTCTTGGAAAATAGGCAATCAAATTACATTATACTTTTATTCCCAAAAAGATATTTTAATGCTATTCAGGCAAAAACTTCTTGAGACAATGTTTATAGATCATGACTTCAGGGCAAAAAGGTCTTCTCAGTTACAATGACAGCACTTAAAATATTTACACACACACTTACCGATAGGCCATAGCAAGGCCATAATTTTAATGATTAAATCTAACCCCTTTTTCTGTATTCCAACTTATTTATTCTTTAGATGAAGTTTTGAATGTGTGTTTCTGACATCCACGAAGGCCTTCAGAGATCACTCATGGCACTTGCCGGTTCACTCTGGACTTATCATCTCATTTCAGTGCTTGTCATCCACCAAAATATTCTGCTTTGACTTTCACAATGTGTTCCTTCTAAAATAATTGACATTCTTTATATTATCAATCCTTAAAAATTAGGAAGACATGAAACAAAATTTAAATTTATGTTTCATATAATAGAGGAGAAAAACATGGTTTTAATTCCATAGATCTTTAAATTAGTAATAAAGCATGTTTTACATTCTAACCAGGAGGCATATTAATGAACTGTTCACTTGAGAAGAGAGCATTAATGGCAATTAGAATCCATAAAGTACTCAATTTAACTTCTTACATATGAAACCATTTGTATGTGTATATTGTTTATGATTGTTATTATTTACATTGTATTTGATTCTAACACAGTTCAGGGTACAATAGGGCTGAGACATCTGTGTTATTGTTCAATCAAGTGGAAAGAGAAAAGGGGGAAATCTCAGAAATGAAGCCTAATTGTGCCTCTTGTATTTTTCGAAAGTCTATTTTATAAAATGGTTGTGTCAATTCATTTCTATAGCTTATGTGTTTAAATTTGTCTGTACGTAGCATGTGAAACAAATATGGCAACATGGATGACTTTCACCTCAGTCAATAAGAACAGAACTGATTGATACAGCCCTTGTATCCTGCAGAAAATTTCTACTTGTAACAGAAAGGATGCAATGGTGATGGATGCTTCCAACACACCAGAGGAAAGACCTAAACATCATGCACCAGTCTTTCCTCTTACATATCATAAGTCAATATCATCTGACAATATAATCCAATGCCTGTTAATCCTCCATACATTTCTAAAACTATCTTCGAGAATCTTTACTAAGGCTTCCTAGGCATTGCACATAGAATGGAAAAAAGACTACTAATACGAGTTGTTCTATGTAATGTAAGAAGATTTAGCAGATTTTAAATCAGCACACTGCTTTTTGACATGCAATTCCATAGGCATTCAGGTGCATAAGCACCATTTTCCCTTGATCTCCTTAATTCTTACATACTTCTGATTTCTCAAATTTCTCTGACCCATTTTCTTTAAGTACACTTAATGATCTCACTTTTTCTCTCTGCCCCTGTAAAACTGAACTGCCCCAAGTTATTTTCCTCCCCTTCTCTCTTGGTGCTCTTGTCATATTTTAAGATCAATATTTTTGAGGTGTTGGAAAATCACATATGTGAATATCCACATGGGAATGCTCCTTGGAATTCTAGACTTGAATCTGCCTCGTCAGTGTGCCTGTATGGATGCTAAATAAACAGTTAATCATGGCTAAGGCAATGTCATGCATGTCAGAATACAACTTTCTTCATAAGATATTCAATTCTTGATTTTTTTCTTTTTTTTTTAAAGTAGATTACCAGAGCTTGCTTCTGAGATACTTTGTGGTGCATTCAAAGTGTTAACCTTTCAGTTGTTAGATGAATATTTAACCATTTGTTCCACATTAGAACTCTGGATACTGACTGTCAACCTCAAAAACACCAAAATTCATTCCTGATGTTTTATCTTTAAACCTGCTTCTACCATAGTAGCCCCCATGTCTATAAATAACAGGGACATTTTATCAGATACTCAAATAAAATTCATTGCTGTCCTCTTTATTGAATCCTTCACTCTATACTGTACTCCACCAGTACATGTAAATTTCATCTTTGTAGAATTCTAACCCTCTGAGTCTTTTCACTGTTGCCATGTTCATGCAAGTCATGATCGTATTTTACCTGGATTTTTAATAGTTTTGCTGATGCTCTCTATGTAAAATGTTAGGAAAAAAATATCTTTACAAAATGTCATCTTGCATCATTAATTTGCTCAAAACATTATTTATTGGCTGTGCCCCAGTGGCTTAGCAGTTGAGTGCGGGCCTGCACCCCACTGACTTGGTGGTTCAAATCCAGCAGCAGCAAGGCTGTGTAGCTCCCACAACCACCAGAGGGCAGTGATGCCAAAAATATATATTTTTTATTTATTTATTTTTGAGTTCTGAGAATTATTCTTTATTTATTCTCAGGTTCTGAGAGTTAGGTCATTTTGACATAAGGTTCTCTCCTTTTTAATTTTTTTTTTTGGGGGGGCATCACTACCCTCTGGTGAGAGTAGGAGACCCAGCCTTGCTCCTGGAGAACTACTGCTGGATTTGAACCGGCAACCCAGTGGGCCACAGTCCTGAACACAACTACTATGCCACCACGGCTCAGCCCTCTCTTCCTTTTTAATTTGGTTTTTAATTTGATCTCTTTGACTAACAAAGGATGCTAGAAGTGAAAATATATGACTTCCTGAATTAAGTAGCATAAAAATTTTAGAAATGTGTGGTGATGTTAAGTGGCCATGCTGTTCCTGTCACTTAAATTAAGTTCCCCAAACCATTTAAGGTCAGAAAACGGGAGTGCCTAGACAATACTGAGTCTTTTCCACTGTCTTTTTAAAAATAATTTTTTTAGAACATAATCAAGGTCATCTGTTTACATAGTCAAAGATGGCTTTTTCAGCATTGTCAAAGTGGCAGAAACAATATGGTTTGTGATGCATGCTATTTGGATTTGGAAGCAGCCCTGGAGGATCAGTGGACTAGGTGAAAGATTGCTAGTGGTAGGATCAGTGGTTCAAATCTACCTACCAGAGAAAGCTGAGGCAGCCTGCTCCAGGAAAGGTGCGCCATCTTAGAAACCTTGCAGTGATAGAGTCCCCACAAGTCAGAATTGACTGGAGGGCAGGGGGTTCTGAAATCTGGACCTTTGCAGAAAAGCTGTTGACCCCCGATATCCTACATCAAGCAACATCAGCTCCTTTGGTTTTTGGTTTTGTTTTGTTTTGTTTTCTGAATTTACCTTCCTTGTATAAACTTCCTTGCTTATATTTTCAGTGCACTGACCACTGTGCTCTTCCCTCTAACTACCCAGTTGACTCTTTCCTCTAACTTCTTTTCAAACATCACCTTTATGGTGGGCCTTTTGTGAACATTAGAATTGAAATCCACCCTCTTTCCCCCAAACACTGTATGTGTCTTCTCTCTCTTATTTTCCTCTGTGGCATTATCATGTACTATAAGATTGAATACTTGCTTTTCATTAGATTCCTTCATCTGCACCAGAATGTGAGTGAAATCAGGGCATGAATTCTTATCTGCTTTGTTTACTGATGCTTCCCAGTGAAATGCTAGCACTTAGTAGGTCTTCAGTAAATATGTGTGGAAGAATGAAGGCATGAATGCAGTGACTGACAGACAATAAAAGGTAAATATGTAAGGTTCATTGACAATATTTCAAAATAAAATTTATTAGTTGTTTGAGATTATACAAGTTGTAAATAAAAGCGACTTCAAAGCTTTAAGAAAAAGGGACGATCTTGATGTTCTTATTGATTCTCTTTTCCCCAGGATGAATTATGTTTTGAATATCTTGATGTTAACATTAGTTTAAGCTCATTCAATACTGTCATAAAAGAAAGAAAATCATTTGAGGCCTCAGGTTTTAGTATTGCAATTGCTCACTTCCTGTCTGTCTGTCCTCATCCATCACCTTAGAAATAAAAATGGGAGAGTGTACAAATTCATGATGAGGTGAGCAGTTTTACTATAGTAGACATTTTCTTCTTTCTCTTGATCTCTCAGAGTAAAAAAATGAAGCCAGGAAAAGAGAGAGATTTTTATTATTAAATTTTAAATTTCTTATTAAATTTCTTATTAAATTTTAAATTGTTTATTGTTAAGAGTAAACAAATTGAAGTGAGGGTAAAATTGAACCCAAATGTCAAAGATTAATGCTTCTGTCCTATTTTTTCTCAATAATAAAGATATGGGGCTGAGCCCCAGTGGTGTAAGTGGTTGAATGTGGGACTGCAGGCAGCAGGTTTGACGGTTCAAATCCAGCAGCGGCTCTCAGAAGCAGCACTGGGTAGCGCCCATGACCACCAGAGGCAGTGATGCGTTCCCCCCCCCCCAAAAAAAATATGACAATTAGATCTTTTTTATAATGTTTATAAAATTAAATTTTTATTACATTAAATGTACTATGTTTAGTATAATTTGAGCAAAGCATGCATGTTTTAAAAAAGGTGTCCATCAGGAATAACTTACATAAAATTAAGGGAAAGCAAAATTATTTTTAAACATAGATGGAGTGTCCTTATGTATTAAATATATTTGAATTAGTTATTGGGCACAAGCAGACCACTTGAGCAAAAATTATATCTTAAATTTCACCTTATAAAAGAAGCTCATATGAATTATTCTACCAGTTCCATTGAATAAAAATTCAGAATATTTTTGCATGGTTTTGTTTTCTACTTGCTTTGCAATTTTGCTTTTTTTTAAATTTTTTATATTTAGGATGTAGTGCCAGCAGCACTAGGTTATAAATGCCAAACACACACACACACACACACACACAACTATTTGATCGGTAAATAAACTGAAGGCTTACTTGTTCAATTAAATAATTAATATTCACATGTTGTTACTAATGTATTGGTTAGAATTTATAGCAACTATATATATGAAAGAATGAAATGCTACCGGGTGCTATGTCATTCTCACAATTATGTTCTTCTTGAAGCCATCATTACAGTCATAGTGTTATTATAGCTTGTTGTGGTAGTTACATAATCTGGTGTCAAAGTGAGTGAAGGGGTGGAGTTTGGCTTGTCAATCAGGTAACAGTTTGCGTACTTCATTTTAGGACACAACAGAGATAAAATAGCTCACTGGAGGACAAATACACTCACTCCCTGAGAGAAATTCCTATTGACAAGCCTCAGGGAGCTACTCAGATAGAGCCCAGAGCCTGGAGTTGGAAGAGCCACCTGGAGAACCATGGCAATGCTGAGTTGCTTCCACCAACACTAGATCCACAAGACTTTCCACCCATTGGCCTGTGATCTGCATGCTTTTAGCATCATTGCATGGCTGCATGAGCCTAAAGAGGATTTTATGAACTAGTATGGATCTATGGGGTAATATCAAACTTATGCACTTGACCTGGAATTTATGGATTAGTATTGATATATGGGGTGATATCAGACTTATGAACTTGATCTTGACTGGCCTGGGATGCTTAATTAATATACAAGTGCCCTTTGATATGGAGTTCTCTCTTACATACATATGAGTGACAATAAATTTGTTTCTCTAGTCCACCCAGACTAAACACTTGCTGAGGGCTTTTTTCTTTTGTTTTGCCATCTAATTTACCAAATGCAATGCCCTTCTTCAGTGATTGTTTCCTACAGATAATAAGTAGTGCGATAAGTTGTGCAATCATCAATTTTTTTTGATAAATCATTCTATTGGGGGCTCTTACAATCCATACATACATTCACTGTGTCAAATAAATTTGTGCATATGTTGCCATCTTCATTTTCAAAACATTTTCTTTCTACTTGAGCCTTTGGTATAAGCTCATTTTTCCCTCCCCAACCCTTCCTCTCACATGAACTCTTGATAATTTATAAATTAATATAT
The DNA here is from genome assembly GCA_004026705.1 of Nesogale talazaci. Taxonomy (NCBI): domain Eukaryota; kingdom Metazoa; phylum Chordata; class Mammalia; order Afrosoricida; family Tenrecidae; genus Nesogale; species Nesogale talazaci. The sequence goes on along the minus strand of PVJH01008777.1, from coordinate 12,366 downwards.
ATTTTTCATGCCTTACACCGAAGGTTGTCTCCCTTCACTCACTTTCTGTTGTCCATCTCCCTGGGTGGGATTATAAGTAAATCATCGTGAATGGTTTCCCCTTTCTCATCCTACCTTATCCCTCAACTCCTGGCATGGCTACTCTCATTATTGGTCCTGAGGGATTTATCTATCCTGAATTCCTGTGTTTTGAGCTCTTAGCTATACCAGTGTACATGTTCTGGCCTAGCCAGATTTGTAAGGTAGAATTGGGATCATGATAGTGCGGTTGTGGGGGGCGGGGGTGTGGAGTGGAAGGTAGGAGCATTAAAGAATTAGAAGAAAGTTGTATGCTTCATCAGTGTTATACTGCAATCTGACTAGATCATCTCTTCCTGGGAACCCTTATCTAAGGAGATGTCCAACTGTTTACAGATGGTCTTTGGAATCTCCACTTTGCAGTCCCCCTCATTCACATGGATATGATTTTTTGTTCTGGCTCTCTGATGCCTGATACCTGATCTTTTCGACACCTCATGATCACACAAGTTGGTGTGCTTCCTCCATGTGGGCTTTGCTGCTTCTCAGCTAAATGGCTGCTTATATACCTTCATGCCTTTAAAACCCCAGATGCTATCTTTTGATAGTAGGGAACTATCAGCTTTCTTTACCATACAACTTTTGTCAGTTTATGCACTCATTTTTGTCTTCTGTGATCATGCCAAGAAAGTGACTATCACAGAATATCCCATTATTAGAACGAAGTGTTCTAGTGTTTTGGATGTACTTAAGTAGAGGCTTAACATCTGTCTGTTACCTTAAAACTTAACATATAAATATATGTTCCTAGGCCTATTTCCCTACCTTTATATATAAATATATTTACATATGTATGTGCCTGTATTTAGACCTCCTTTGCTTCCTAGCCCTTTCCTCTATTTCCTTTTACTTTCCTCTTATCCTGCTATCATGCTGACCTTCATTTGGGATTCAGTATGTCTTCTCAGCTACATTGTTCTTGATCAAGCCCCATCAGGTCTTCTACAAACTCCTTGCCATCAACTTTTGATCACTTGTTTTTCCCTTGTCCTTAGGATTGACAACTCTCTTCCTTCCATCTCTCCCCACTCCTTTCCTATGTCCTCCTCAGAACTACTGAACCCTTTGTTTTCTCCTTCGGATAATTTACCTGCCTATCCTATCTAGAAAGATGTGCAGAGACAATAATCACAAAACAAGACAAAAAAAAAAAAGCAACAAAACAACAACTAAAAGAAAATCAAGGACGAAAAAACAACAACATATAAATAGTTCCAGGTCTGTTTTCTGGTCAAGTCTCATGGGTTGCTGCACCCAGACCCCAAAGTCAATTTTCAGTATTCCTAGGCAATTCATTCATTTGTTCCCCTTGCTGCTCTGTTGCATGCCCTTACTGTTTTGACCTGGTGTGGTGGGGTCATATCTGGCACAATTCCTACACTGTATCTTCAGTATTGTCCTCCTTAGTGCTATTGGTCAGTGAGTGACATCATATCTCATGGGTGGGCCAGGCCTATGGTCCTCACTGTGCATTGGTTGCTATGAACAAGAATATCACCCTCGGATCTTGTTGGGTCAGGATGTTTTCCACTCCCTCTCTTTCCCTCTTTTTTTGTTACTTTGAGCTCTGATCAAACACACACCCCTTCCACTAAAATCCTCTGTAGTCCTTTCTTCTGCGGGACAGGGTAATGTCCATGTAGTTGGGATTGGAGCTGGGCTTTTAGAACCCTGTATTGGTTCCCTGCTTCATGCCTGTATTCATTCATTCACATCTCAGTGTACCAGCTTGAAGTTTAGTCCCTCTCTCCCTCTCCTCTGCAGTTATAAACCATGCCCTCCCTTTGGCTGGGTTAGTGCTGTTTCCTCCACTACCCATGTCTTTTTTTCCAACTCCTTCTTCATTGGCTGCCATGTATCCATTATTGGGTCTGGCTCCTTCCACAGTACCTGGACCTCATCCCAGGAATGTAGTATATAACAGTTTTTCCCCATGACCATTTTATCTTTTTTAAGCTTACCTCAGTGGACCCATGTTTTACTTATCATTTTGTCCTTAGCTTACTTCACTTAACATAATTTCTTCTAATCTTTTCCATGTGGCAATGTATTTCATGTGTTCATCACTGCTTTTTAGGGTTGTGTAATACTACATTGCATGTATGTACCAAGATTTTTTGTTAGTTTGATTGTTTCATCTTATTGGGGGCTCATACAACTCTTATCACAATCTATGCATCAATTGAGTAGGGCATGTTTGGACATATGTTGCTTTCATTCTTTTCTAGACATTTACTTTCCATTAAGCCCTTCATATCTGCTCTTTTTCCCCCTCCCTACCCTCCCCCATTCATAAACCCATGATAGATTGTACATTGTTAATTTTTGCATCTCTCAGTCTGACCACTGTCTCCCTTCCCCCATGTTTTCATGTCTCCTGTAGAGGGAATGTATGATTATGTGTCGATCTTTGCAATTAGTTCTCCCCTTTCTCCCCTCCTCTCCTCTTCGCCCCACACTTCTGGTATCACTATTCCCATACCCGTTGCTGGATTCTGTGTGTCCTGAACTCCCTTCTCTTTCTACGCCTGTGTACATGTTCTGATCTGGTCTGAATTGAGAAGCAGCATTAGGGTCATGGGAGTGGGGGGTGAGGAAGTCTCAAGGAACCAGAAGAATATAATGTGTTGCATTGATTCTTTACGGTACCCTATAGCCCTTCTGTGGGGAGATTGTTCCACTCTCTACAGATGGGCTTAGGATCTCTGCTCCAGCACCCCTCCTTCTCAACAGTGTGTTTTTGTTTGTCATGTGTTGGCTGATGTCTATTACCTGGTCCCTGTGATTCCGCATGATCACACCAGCGGTGTGCTTCTTCCATGTGGACTTATTGCTTCACTGCTGATTAAGACCCCAAATGCTATATCTTTTAATAGCTGGGCACCATCTGCCTTCTTCACTACTTTTGCTTATTGCACCCATTTTGTCTTCAGCAATTTGTGTAGAGATGGTGAACATCTCAGATTGCCATTTGGTTAGAACAAAGTGCTCTTATATTGAGGGATGGTATGGGCAGAAGCCCAGAGATAATCCCCTACCACAATGTGTTGCCATATAACTATATGTACATGGGCCAATACCTCTATTTTTGTGGATTAATGTATTTACATATGCACCCTGCTATATTTATAACTCTATCCATTGCTTTGCTTCCTTGGTCCTTCATCTGTTTCCTTTTACCTTCCTGTGCCCCATTGTCACTTTCTCCTTAATTCTGCCTCTTCTGTGTCAAGGTTTTTTAATCCATTTTTCAATCGATGGAAATGTGGGCTAGTTCCAACTCCTTGTGATTGTGAACGGTGCTGACTTGAACACCAGAGCACAAGCATCTGGCCATGGTTGTTTTGTTTTGTTTTGTTTTGTTGCCTTTTCTGGGTATATTCCCAGCAGGAGGATTCCTGGGTTGTATAGTAGCTCACTTTCCATATGTTTCAGATATTGCCAATATCTATTCTCCCATTGTGGCAGTCATGTGCTTATTTTAATTTTATGATTGAAAAGTAGGGGTGGAGTCTAGCCTGATTATCTGGAGATAGCCATTGAGTAGCCAATGAAACCTCTGTGTGGGCATGGTTTTATCCTGATACATCTGGGAAATCTCGCAATATTTCCGTCGTGAAGATGAGAAGCTACCTCCCCCAGTGGTTTGGAGTTAGTTCTCAGAGACAATGAATGACGGACAAGACAAGATGGCACCTTGTGAGGAACCGGAGAAGCCACACAGCTTGGCCCTGATGGAACCAGACCTCTGAAGGTGGAGAGGACACATGGAGACCCCTGCCAGTAATGAGTTGCTTCTGCCACCACTGGATGCAGCTGATGAACCCTGAGCCCTGGAAGTGAGGAGGCATAGGAAGACCCCTGCCAGCACCAGGATTCTGCACCCACTGACCTGTCATTTCATGAGTCAGAAACAGACATTATAGACTGTTATTGGGCATATGTGCTAATATTGGATTTATGACTTTGAACTGGACTGAGTTGGGATGCTTTCACAGTGTTCCATTCTTTTGTATATAAACCCTTTCCTTATAGCCACATGCATGTCTATGAAATTTTTTCCTCTAGTCTACCCGGACTAACACACCCATAATGGCTGTATATACCTGCAAGCCCTCCAGCAGTGGACGAGAGTTCCTTTCTCACCAAACCCCCTACAACACTTGACACTTTCTATTTTTTTTAAATTGCACTATCTTTGAGGGCAGTATCTCATAGTTGTTTTATTTGCATTTCTCTTATGTCTAATGTTCTAGAACATTTTCCCATATATTTATTGGCCATTTGGAATTCTGCCCTTGTGAAACTTCTGTTCAGCTTGTTTGCCCACCTCCTCAGTGGGCAATCTACATGAAGCTAAATCAAATTTAGTACTCTTCCAACCAGAGTGCACATCAATATGATCCATTGCTTTGGAAAACATGTAACTGAAGTTCTATTTATATTTTATCTCACTTGATTTTCAGTGTGTATCACTTATTTTTAAATACATGTTATCATTGGAAAAATCATCTATATAAAGTGCTAGAGTTAAATAGTTGGTATATATAATCATAAATTATTGACTATTGTTACTAATATGGATGTGGAATCAAAAAAGTTTGAAAGTCATATGTGTACCATTCATTTGCTGGTGTTAGCTATCACCAATTTTACTTTGATTCATGGCAATCTTATATACAGCAAAGCAAAATGTATCCAATCTTACATCATCCTCACAGAAGCCAACAGGATTAAGTCCATTGCTGTAAATATTGTGCCATTTCAATTCATCAAGGATTTTCTGTGTCTTCACTGGCACTCTATTAATGAAAAGTGATGCACGTCTTTACAATTGATCACTTCTCGTGCTATGCTCAAAGCAAGTGAGTCAACTTATATTCTGTTTGTTTTTTTTTAAGTTTTTTTTTAGTAGTCACCATTGCCTCTGGTGATCATGGGCGCTACCCAGTGCTGCTCCTGAGAGCCGCTGCTGGATTTGAACCACCAAGCCCGTGGGCTGCAGTTCCGCACTCTATATTCTGTTTTTTATCTGTAAGCTTATCATTGACTTAGCTTAGGAACTATATCACCAGGCTTTTCTTCCTACTTTTTCAGTCTAAAAGCTCAGCTCGACTCTATCTAACAAGAGTGTCCAGAAGGATATAGAAACACTAGTGGCAAAGTTCTTATCATCATGGTACTTTGCAAAACCAAGTGAATAAATACATATCTAAGAGATATATTTTGAGTAATGTTTGGGCAATTCATTCCTATACAATTGAAATAGATGCCTCAATACTATTTAACTGCAACTGAATATAACTGATCCCAATTCTGATTATCTAATGAATCTTGCATGCTCTTTTAGCAATTTTAACTCAACATTTTGGAAGCAGAGTTTTTCATCTTCCACTTGAAAAATAGTTGTGATAATTTTTGTTTTGTTTGTGACATATTTTTGAATGATAATCCTAAGCTCATAATAATGAATCTTCAAAACCACAGTAACCTTTGTTTTGCCTTGCTGTCCATCACATTAGTCATTATATTTTATGGTTCTTTCTTTATATTGTCTAATTTTTATAATGATTTATTCTTTTTAATATATATCTTATGCAAATCTCTTATTTGTATGTTGTACCAGCCCATACTCTGAAGTCTCTTTTGTGGGCTTCTTGTTGGCAAGTTTTCTAATTTCTTCTATGCCAAAAGATGTGTGATATGTAGAGAAACAGATTCCACAAGCATGCTGATCATTCCTTTGCTCCTAATTCAGACAAGCTAAGATTCAGACTTATCTTTGTGTTAAAAACAAAAATCAAGGTCATAAATCAAGCAACATTCTGTCACACTTTCAGATTACTGTTTTAATCTCTTTAAATGATTGCTCATTTACTTCTTCCTTTCTTTTCTAGCCATGTAAATTTTCACCTTTCTAAATTAGACTGAGTAACTCTTCATGTTAAGGAACTTTCTAATTATTTTCTAATTCTCCATAGCATCTTTCAAAATATATTACTCAATAAAGTAGCAATAAACATATGTTTCTTTATACTCTGATTAGCTTTCCAGAAAGAATATAGATAACCTAGCTAAATTCATTGTTCCCAGTGCCTGGGGAAACAAATTACATCTGAGCAACAGTGGACTTAAAGCCAAAAGGTGAACAATTTTTAGATGCTTAATTAAAAGATTAAATATTATATGCTCATAATCTGCACTTTTTATGTTTGCACAGATCTCAGGATCTAAAAGTGGTTATAACACAATAGTGCTTCTCTGATGTAATACAGATTAAATAGAGGACAAATGTCTGTGTGTTCAGTTTAACATCATAGTTGGGAAGTCATAAACAACATGAAAGGCAATTCAGCTCTTTGGAAATGCAAAATATCCATCTAGCTGATGTGATTTTTAAGAATTTTTCTCTTTAAACTTGTGGGTCATCAAGTCTTTGTTAGGTCACGCCGGGACAGTTCCAAGCGTAAACACAACAGAACAAAAGACTTGCAGGTCCTGCTTCATCCTCACAATTGTTCCTGTTGAGTCCCTTGTGACACATACAGTGTCCATTCATCCTATCCTGGGCCTTTCTCTTTTCCTCTGACCCTCTATTTTACCAAGCATGATGTCCTTCTTCAGGGACTGGTCTCTGCTGACAACATATCCAAAGTATGTAAGACAGAATATTGCGACCCTTGCCTCTAAAAAGCACTCTATCCATACATCTCCTAAGACATAGATCAGTTAGTTCTTTTAGCAATCCATGGTACTTTGAAGATTATTTGACAGCACCATAGTTCAAATGCATTCATTTTCCTTTAGCCAATTACTTTAGCCAATGTCTAATTTTCACATACATATGAGGCAACTGAAAATACCATGGCTTGGGTCAGTCACACCTTCATCTTCAAAGTAACCTCCATGCTTTTCAACAATTTAAAGAAGTTTTTGTTGTTGTTGTTTGTTTTATGTTTCAAATGAATTTCTACATCTTTAAGGCTTCAGATTTACCTAATGCAGAGTGTCATTTGACTTCTTAATTGCTGCTTCCATGAGCATCATTGTGGATCCAAGCAATACGAAATCCATGACAATTTCAATCTTTCTATATTTATTATGTTACCTAACCTTGCCTATAATAAGACATTGATGGCATAACCCCCCCTTTCCATGGAGTGTACCAAACTGTGATTGCAGTCAATGCATTTCATGTGCAGCCAACATCAGTGGAAGCTTACTTACATGTCCCTTTCTTGTTAAGTGAGCTCCAGCAGAGCTCGCAGATGAATAACGACCACTGCCTTTTATTCACTTCTAAAATTCAATTTAACAGCACATAATAAAATGAGAACAAATTAAAAATGAGTCAAAAGGGAGGGCAAATGATAAGGTATTAAATTTTAACCTAATTATACCTGCATTTGACAATTTGACAAGGCACTGTATATACTCATGTATAAGCAGAGTTCTTCAGCACATTTTTAATGAAGATTTGTGGTAAAATTAGGTGCCTTGGCTGATATTCAGGTCAGCTTATTCTCTAGTATATAGGGTACTTGTATAATAGCAAGGCTGGTCAATGGTCAGAGAGGATGAGATTCACTGAGGCTTTACTCGAGTACAGACTCTGAGAGTGGATTTGGGGGATTCACTGTCACCCATAGTCTTTTGTATACGGGATACTCAGAATTTTGCACTAATATTGTTCCCTCCTTGGGTCTTACGTTTTATTATTTACACTCATTGGATCACATAAGCTGGTGTGCTACTCCTCTCTGGACTCAGCTGTCACCTCATAAGATCTTTTCATTTCAGGTTGTTCCCTGGCTTATTTTATTAATAAGATCATTGGTGTTTTTTGATATTTTTTCTTTTTTTTCTTTTAAATAAATCATTTCATTGGGGACTTATACAGTTTTTATCACAATACATACATACATATATTGTGTCAAGCACATTTGCCATTATCATTTTCTTTTTTTTTTTGTTTTTGTTTTGTTTTTTGTTTTTGGCATCTGGTGGTCCTGGGCACTACCCAGTGCCACTCCTGAGAGCCACCGCTGCATTTGAACTGCCAAGCCTGTAGGCTGCAGTCCCACACTCAACCACTTATGCCACTGGGGCTCTGCTCAATTTTCAACGCATTCTTTTCCCACTTTAGACCCTGATATTAGTTCCCCATTTCTTCCCTCTCCTCCCCCCTCCCACATTGTCTCACAAATCCTTGATAAGTTATTGGTTACTATTATTTTCATATCTTAAAGCATCTTCTGTCACTCCTCACCCACTTTTCTAATTTTGTCTCCCTGAGAGGGGGTTATAGATTGATCCTTGTGATTGATTTACTCTTTCTCCCCCAAACCTTGTCTAATCTCCTGATATCTCTACTTTCATTGTTGGCCATGGAGCGGGGTGGGGGTAGAGGTATCTATCCTGCATTCCCTGTATTGTGGGCTCGTATCTGTAGCAGTGTGAATGCTTTAGTCTAATCCAATTTGTAAGGTAGAATTGATGTCATGTTAGTGCAGAGAAGAAAGCACCAAAGATATTGGGTGAGAGGAAAGTTGTACATTTCATTGTTACTAACCTATACCTTAACTCGCTCTTCTCCTCCCTGCAACCCCTCTGTAAGAGAATGTCACTTCACCTATTGATGGGATTTTGATCCTCAATCTGTACTACCCCTCATTTATTATGGTATAAATTCAGTTTTTTGATGCCTGACACCAGATCACTTTAAGATCTCATGGTCACACAAGCTGGTGTGCTTCTTCCATGTGGACTTTGTTGCTTCTGAGCTAGATGCCTGCTTGTTTAGTTTCAAGCCTTTATCACCCCAGATGCTACATCTTTTGATAGCGGGGTCCCATCAGCTTTCTTCACTCCCCTGCCTTATGTACATATTTGTCTTCAGTGATCACATCAGGAAGGTGGGCATCCTGGAATGCCATTTAATAGAACAAAATGTTCTTGCACTGAGGAAGTACTTGAGTGGAAGTCCAATGCCCATCTGCTGTCCTACTACTAACTCTATAAGTATATGTTCATTGATCTATTTCACCATCGTCACATATAAATATCTGCACCTATGTACATGCCTGTATTTAAACCTCTATAAATGCACTTTACCACCCCCACCCCCCGTTCTTTCCTCTATTTCGTTTTACTTTCCTCTTGTCCCACTGTCATTCTCAGCTTTCATTTGCATTTCAGTATTTTCTTTCTGATACATTTCTTTTGATCCATCCCTGTCAGACTTCTCATACCCTCCTTGTCACTGATTTTGAATCAATTGTTATTCCCTTATCCCTGGTCTGGTCAATACCACCTCCTTTCCCCTTCTCCCCTTCTCCCATGCACCCTCCCCCCACCCTGCATGACCATCAGTCCCATCATTTTTGCCTCCAGACTGTTCATCCAGCCTATCTTATCTAGATAGACCTGCCGAGATAACAATATGTAACTAAAAAAGTCATCCTAACATGAAGCGACCAAAGAAAATAAAACAATGATAACAACAACAAAAAAACCAATGTCGTATATATGCAAAAAATAAAAATAATAATAATATAGAAACAGGTAAATAGTTCTAAGACTGTTAGTTGGCCTCCAGGAGTGTTCCCTGGTTGAATTGGATGGAGTGTAACAGCCTGGCCCCCAAAAATATCCTTGGCACTCCATCTGGAATTCTTTGCTCTGTTGCACACTCTTAGTATTTTGCCATGGTGTGATCGGGTCAGACAAGGTATAATCCTGACCCTGATCTCTGTTGGTGACCCCAAAAGGCCTTGGGTCAGCAAGGGTAGCCGTATTTCATAATGAGGCTAGTTATATGACCCTGTCTGTGCATCAGCTGTTCTGAATGGGAATATCGTCTTGAAGGCTCGGTGGACCAGGATGCACTTCATTCTCTCTTCCTCCCCCTTCATTTAATCTCAGGTGCTCTGGCCAGGTATATCTCACTCCCCAAGCTACATCTTCAGTATTGTCTCACCATCTTGTTCAGCCATCATTTGGGTTTGTTTAGTAATTCCTTGGTGCTACATTGCCCTTGATTATACCCCACCAGGTATGCTATGCCCTTGTTTCTCTGCATTGATTTTAGTTCATTTATTCCTTTGTCCCTGGGTTGGTTCCTATACTCCTTCCTTTCTCCCACCTCTCCTTCTCTCATATCCCCCTCCACAGAACCATTGGTCCCGCTGTTTTCATCTCTGAATTATTTATCCCACTATCTTATCTAGATAGACACACAGAGACATTAATACGTAGAAGAAAAAAAAAGAACCCAGGAAAACCAAGTGAGACAACAAAGGAAGTCAAAACCAACAAAACATTAACATCAACAACAGCAGGGTAAAAAAGCCAATAGCAAAAATGGAAAGGCCTCTGAATGGTACAAGGTCTAGTTGTTGGCCTTTACAAGTGTTTTCCAGTCTAGTCTGATAGGGTGCCACACTCTGGCACCAAAGTCTATTTTTTGTATTCCCCAGGGATTTCATCACTTGCTCCACTTGCTGCTCTGTTGCATGTCCTTAGTGCTTTGCTCCAGTGTGATGGGGTCAGATTGTAAATAATTCTTGACCTGTGTTTCCAGTATTGTTCCCCACAGTGCTATGACTTAGTGTGGGATGTCTTGTCCTGTGGTGGGGCTAGCTCTATGCTCCTCTCTGTACCTTGTCTGCTCTGAGAAGTAATATCATCCTTGAGATTTTGTGGTCCAGAGTGTCCTCCCCTCCCTCTCTATCCCTTTACATTTTTCCCATGTGTGTTAGTCCAAGTGACAAGAAAAACAAATTTGTAAACACGCATATGAATATAAGAAAAGGTTTATATAAAAGAGAAATGGAACATTGAGAAAGTATCTCAACCCAGTCTAGTCGAAGGTCACAAGTCAGATATTAGCCCATATGGCTGGGCTAATATAGAGTCTCTTTCTGGCTCATGAAGCATGTGCAATGATACCAGGATAATCACAGGTCAGTGGGTGTAGAGTCTTGTGTATCCACTGGCAGTAGAAGAATCCCAGCTCTGGCACAGGTCTCCCCATGGCTCCTCTTTTTCAGGACTCAGGGTCCATCAGCAGTATCCATTGGCAGTAAAGCATCTCAGTACCGGCAGGGATCGCTCTGTGGCTTCTTTGACCCCAGAGGTGTGGTTCTATCAAGGTAAGCCCATATCATTTCTCCTCTGGCTCCTCCAGGTACCAGGACTCAGACTCTATCAGCATGCCACCATCTCGTCTTGTTGGTAGACCAACTCCAAGATACTGAGTCTCGGGCCTCTCATCTCCATGGGGGGAGGTAGATATTGTGAGATTTCCCAGAATTCTCAGGAGAAAGCCAGGCCCATACAGAGGTCTCATTGGCTATCTCCAGATTGATAGGCTAGACTTCACCCTTATACTCTTAGTCAGAGTACACAACTACCACACCATGTGCTCTAATCAGACACACCCCTCACCCCAAACTGTAGCCTCAGTGCTGTTCTCTGATGTACATTCTTTTGAGTGGGATCAGGGGGACAGCCTTCATACTTCTCTATTGGTTCCCTAATATAGGCTGGTATGTTTTATTCACATCTTGACTTATGGGACAAAAGCCTGGTCCTTCTCTCCCTCTCCTATGGAGTTATAAATAATACCATCCCCTTGGGTGGGTTAGTGCCCTGCGTCCTTCCTCCAACACATGTATTTTTCCCCTCTTTCTTCCCCTCTCTTATTATTTGGCTGCCATATGTATCCCTGGATTGGGTTTGGCTCCTGCCATAGTTGTTGGACATCATCCCAGGGATGTGTTTTGTTGTTGTTGTTTTTCTTAAGCTTATCTCAGTGGACTCACATTGTACTTGTGTTTTTATGCTTGGCTTAGTTCACTTAGCACTATTTCTTCCAGTCTTCCTTTGTAGCTATGTATTTCATGTGTTTATGACTGATTTTAGAGATGCCTAGTACTTTATCGTATGTATGTACCACAGTTTTTTGATCCACTTGTCTGTTTATGGAAATTTGGTTTTCCATATCCTTGCAATTGTGAACTGTGCTGTGATTAACTTTGGATTAACTTTGGAGCACATTTGTCTGGCCATGATTTGTTTCTTGCCTCTTCTGGGAATAAGCCCAGTAGGAGGATTGCTGGTTCATATGGTAGCTCAATTTCCATCTGCTTTAGATATTGCCAAATAAATTCCCATAATGACTGCACATACCTATAAGTTCACCAGCAGTGCCAAGAGTACCCATCTTGATACTCAAACACTTGTACATTCTGATTTCTTGAATTAGGCTATCTTTAAGGGTGTTAG
>PVJH01008776.1:0-83028 GCA_004026705.1 Nesogale talazaci | reverse complement strand
TAAAGGAAATTGATTGGCTCCCACACTGCAACAATGGGCTCAAACATTGCATTGATTATAAGGCTGATTCAAGAAGACCTGGCTGCATTTCATTCTGTTGTAGACATGGACACAGTGAGTAACTGATTCAAGGGCAAATCGTAAAGGAACAATCCCGTGTGTAATGGATTTCTTAAAAGATGTAATCTTCATGTATTAGTTCTTTAGTTTCATTAAGTACAAATTTAGTTTCAAAATTCATATAGTTGAATACAACAAAAAGTTCATATCCAAATCCATCTGTACCATGATCAAATCACAGAAAACTTTCATTATTTTTCTCCCTTTTTGAATTTTGTCTGATAATTAGTCACTGATCCACACTCATAAGAACTCAAGCATAGACTACAGAAAAGAAATAGGTAAATGAATAAACCAAAGTATTCTTTCTTGCTGATGATGGAGTTTTGCAAATGATTAGTTAGTTCAGCAGCTGGTCTGTAAGATTAGCGATCTGAACCCACCAAAAGAGCTAGCCCAGGAGAAAGATCTGGCAATCTACAGAAAAATTAAAAACTCCACAAGATACAATTCTACTCAGACACGCATGAGGACAGAGTCAAGGAAACATTTTAAATATAATCCTGCTGATATTCTAAAAAATACTTTAACTTAAAAAATGTTATTGTTAAGGGAGCATTTTCGCCCTCAGTGTTGCTTAGTAAAAAGCCCGTGGCCTTGGGTAGGCATGTCATGCCAGCACAGAAATGGGTTTCAAGCAGGTGGTGGAAATTTTCCCTTATGTTTTCATGTCATTTGTCCATGAACTTGTTGAAAACCCCCTTGTATTTGGGTTTCAAGAAACTTGCTGATATTTGGGTGACCGAAGAACAGTGTGGTAACTTGTGAAATGATGCCTCATAGTAAGCACCATGAAGATAAAAAGGAAATTCATGAATATGAGCAGATGTCGAAGACAAAGATGGAGAAGAAAAACAAACTGAAGCTGGGCAGTCGGGATTAGTGATGCTGTAGACACATTCCTACTCTTCACATTGGGATCCCAGATAGGTTATTAATTCAGTCAAGTCCCCATTAGTTTCTGAGCATACAGCACTGTGGTAGACAGTTTTTCTGTTGTCAGGGCACATATTAATTAGAAGGATAAGGAGACAATGGTATAGGCACATATGAACAAAAATAAGTGTGATAGGTAAGTTTGTTATGCCAACATGGCCACAGAAGATTGGTGGGTCTGTTGTGACGGCATGGCCAATGAACACACGGGATGAATTGAAGGGCAGAGATAGGAAGGGCTCAGCGAGTTCCGCCCTCTCTCTTGCTTCCGGCTCTTCGGACCAGAGAGCTTCCTTGTTTGTCCTGTGCCTCGACCTCCAAGCAACACTACCCATGGAACACCTAATCGTGGACTGTATTGCTGTGAGTTGTGGTTCCTTCAAGCCCTACTTCGCCACGCTCCAGGGATAGACATCTCTTGAGCTGGGGACTGTTGGACTCTGTCATCTGGCTGACTGTTGGCGACCTGCTCTCCTATTTGCTGCCTGTAACCCGATAGCCTGGATTGCTCTACAGAGGACTACTCAGTGGCCCTCAAGACTTGAAGGACTGCCAGTCTTCTAGCTGCCTCACGCAAGTGAGTTGCACCGAGCAATCTGTACTGCTTTATAGATAGTTAACTGTTTCTTTCTTATCTTATATACCTTTCTCTCTATATAAATATATAAAAAAATTACTAGTGTCCTGGTTTTATTTTTCTAAGAGAACACTGCCTGACCTAATAAGCAATAAAGAGTCTTCCACAAACATGTAGATGAAAATAACTTGGAGGAGGGAAGGAGTATAAGCTTTTTTACAGTGAATTGAATGACACTTATAGAAACACATAACTTATCAAAAGTAGCCAAGAGAAGATGTCAAGAAGAATCTTTTCAATTTTTATTATGCTACTGAGGTTATGCTTTGAATGACATGAAATATTTCTACTATATTATATCAAATAAGGCATCGGTGTACTTTTGTTCAGTAAAGAAAAAAGGAAGGTTATATGTAGATCCCTGAAATTGGTTGCCCTTTTACATATAATTTCCTCTCTGGGTTGCAGACAACAGGGAAGTGAGTGAAGGGACACATTAGGCAGTGCATAATATGAAATAAGTAATAACAATTTGTAAATTAAGGGTTCATGGGGGAGAGGGGGCTAGGAAGAGAAATATGGGGACCTAAGTGGAGGGAGAATGTTTTGAGAGTGATGATGGCCTGCATGTTTTGAGTGTGCAAATGTGGCCTGCATATAATTGATGTATGTTTGGATCATGATGGGAGTTGTATGAGCCCCCAATAAAATGATTTATTTAAAAAAGGAGGGAGAAAGAGGACCTTATACCAAGAGCTCAAGTAGAAAATATTTGTAAATGAATATAGCAATGTGTGTACAAAGAAGATTGATACAACTGATATATTGAATGTTATAAGAGCTGTAAGAGCTCCCCATAAAATCATTGGGGAAATAAAAGGAAGGGAGGATGATGCAGGAAGGGTTGAGAGAGAGAAGCAAAGGTGGGATTCAAGAATGAGGAGAGGAGGAATATTGTTTTGCCATGAAAATAACAGCAAAGACCTAAGGTGGGCACAGGTTTGGGAAGTTCAACCGTATAAACTAAGACCATTGAAAGGACAGCAGAATGGCCCCAGTGGGTATGAAGGGACAAGAGGACAGCAGGAGGCAGGGAAGATCCTGTCCGAAAACTTTTATGCATCAGAGTTAGGAATATAGGCTGCTTCTAGGCAAATCTAGTAAACTTTAGGGTGTTTGGGATAGTTACAGTGAAATTAGACATAATAATCCTACATACTTGTGGTGTTTATTTTATGCTAAGTCACACAACTCAAATCTTCAACAGCTTATAGAAATGGAACTTAAATATCCTTAGATGGTGTTTTATTTTTATTTATTTTCTGTGTGTGGCATCACTGCCTGGTGGGAGTAGGAAGCCCAGCCTTGCTCCTGGAGAGCTGCTGCTGGATTTGAACCGTCAACGCTGTGGGCTGCAATACCGCACACAACCACTGCGCCACCAGAGCTCAGCCTGGACGTTTTAAAACAACAATGGGTTCAATAATTTCAAAGGCATCTTCCAGTTCTTCAAAATGCACTGACTTTTGAACTACATTTGGCATCTGAAGATTGCAAAATGAGACTAGCACTGTGCATCTCTGATCCATTTTGAGGAGAAATAGACTTCTTATGGAAATAAATTCACCAATATTTAAAAATAGTCAATTAGATATCTACAGAAAGAACATTAACATGTATAATATAATAGGACCGCTTCTAATGAGCCTGAAAAATAACTTAGAGGAAGGAATGAGGTTAGCTCATCCACCCCCATGGAGAGACTGCCTCCGAGAGAAAAGGAAGTTCAGAGACTCGGGTTCCCTTCTGGTTAGGGAAAAGGTCTCCATCTAAGGAAATGTGTGCTGGTTTGTGAAAACCCATACAGTGAGCCACATTATGAGTGTATACAAAAGGCCAAAAGAGGAAAGGGGGTAGTAGAAAGGAAGGTTTCTACTATCTCTTTTCTTCTCAAAAGTATTTCAATTTCCAGCTAACTTTCAGGGATGGACTATCCAACTCAAATTTCTGAATAGAGAAGCCCTACAACTGATGCCCAGTAGAATTTTTTGTTGTTGTTTTACTTTGTCTTACCAGGTATGTGTTGTTATGGCCATTTACTGTTTCAAAACTGATTTTACCAGTTTCCCCTATAGTCTATGCTTCACAATCTAGAAGTTGTTGTTGTGAATGACATCTTACTTACATTTCTTTCCACCACAAGAAAGAGGATTACAGTAAAATCCCATCTTGTGATTTTTACCCCTGTGCCCTGCCTCTGTGTTGTATTTCACAACATACTTTCAAGGGCTCTGCTGCCTGCTTTTCCTGACTGCTAACATTAAATTAGTGTTCCTTTACATTTGTATTAAATAATGGATGATTCATTTTGAAGGAAAGAAAGTTAAAAAGAAACAAATTGAATTTAATTTTAGCCAAAAGGCATGAGTACAAAACTAACTTCATTTGAGAATTCTGAATATTACTCTGTGGAAAAACTCAAGTAAAATGGGACTATGAAAGAACCTTTATGTTACTTCAGTAAATATTGCTACTCGTAGTAATAACAGCCACAGAAATAATAATAAATGAAAAAACCATCCGGGACCTATTAGCATGGAAATAATGAGCCATCTATCTTTGAGGCATAAGCTAATATATTTGCTTTATGCATTTGTATTGGTTTGAGATCAACTGCACATAAAAATAACATATGGATGTATGTGATATCAAATACAAAAGATAAGGATTCTGATGTGTTTTAAAATCTCTAAGAAAAGGGAAATCTGTTTATTTCACAACACACTAGTTCTTTCTTTTAATCTGTTATGTGGCTAATCCATGGTTTGTTGTATTATGAGCAATTCAGCCATTTGCTGTAGACTGCTTCTATGGGTTTTGACAAAATGGATACTTGACAAAATGGATACTTCTATGGTTTTGACAAAATGGATACTATCCTAGAATGTTGCTTAAAGCTATGCATTGGGTTTCTTTTGTTCAATAAAGAAAAGATGGAAGGTGGGATGCCTGCAAGGATGGAGGGACAGGCTGGAGAGAAAATCAGGGAGGGAGAGGGGAAGAAAGCTCTCCTGTCATAACCACAAAAATACACTCCAAAATCTGGTGGACCTGCTTTTGACCCCCAGTTCAACCTCAGCTATTACATTGACTCAGTGAGAGAATTGTCTGGAGATGAGACAGAATTTCCCTAAATTTGCTGCATGTTATCAAAAAGCCCCTGGAGCTGCCAGCTTTTTAAAAGAACTCTTGTCTTTTGTAGAATATGAAAACATAATTGATATGGGGAAAATATGGTGATTGTGTTATAAAGCATAAAATTATTTGATAATCTCAGACTTATAATGGTATCTCAGGAAAAATGCTACAAAATATACATTAGGAGGTATCTTACATGGCAGATGATTTAGTTTGCAAAAGCTGAACCGCTTTCAAAAACACATATTAAGTAAAATTCATTCATGAAGTCTGTTTTCCTTTAAATGAGTGAATAATTAATTCAGTAAATATTTTGATGGAATATTCTTTCCATTAAAGTGCAAACTTGAATGTAATGTTTCATAGACTAATGGAAAAAGCTGACTTCATGTTTGGGAAAGATCAAAGAATTCTCCGCTTTCAGTTTCTGTTCTAAGTTCTCAAGAGGTTGCACGATGAAATTTATTTCCATTGACATTTCAACTGAGTGTCATGGGAGGGGATGTGGTAAAGTTCAGAATACTTAAGTAGAGGGGACTTGTTAATGAAGAGTTGAAAAATCTTATGGTTAGCTCTTCAACTTACAGTTATTGGGTGCCTTTGAGTTAGTTCTGACTCACGTAGAGACCCCACGCACAAAAGAACAAGACAATGTCCGGTTGTGTGCCATTCTTATCATTATTATTACATTTGAGACCATAGTTGCAGCCACTGTGGACTGCATATCTTTGAGGACCTTTACCTTTTCACTATCCCTCTACTTTACCAAGCAGCATGCCCTTCTGATGTCTCCTTTATCATATCTGAATCTTGTCATCCTTGTTTTCAAGGAGCCTTCTGGTTTTACTTTTTCTAAGACAGATTCGTTGGGCATTTCTGGCAGTCCATGACTTTTCTCAATAATCTTCATCAATACTATAGTTCAAATGTATAATGCATTGACATTTTTTCAGTCTTCCTTATTCCATGTCCAACTTTCAAATGGACATGAGGCAATTGAAAATACCATAGCTGGGGGCAGGCGTACCTTAGCCCTCAATGTAACATCCATGCTTTCTAACACTTTAAAGAGGTTGTAACTTCCCCAAATGAACACCAAACCAAACCAAATCTATTGCATTTGAGTCACTTCTGACTCTTGGTAATCCCAACGGGCAGAAACTTGTTTTCTAGGGCTTTTGATGCTATAGATCTTTGAAGCAGAAGACTGCCTTAACTCTCTCTCATGGAATGAATTTCATAGACTGGGTCCCGACCACTGATTTTCAGTTGATTAACCTACTCAGCACCCAGACTCCTTTATAGTCTCAGTGTTCTCTAGCTGTAGTGAGTGGTTACAAAGTGGGTGAGACAGAAAAGCCCGAAACTCAGAGAAAATGAAAAAAAAATGTGAAAGGGCAAAGCAGGTTATCGACCTAATAAAATTATATGAAACTAATACATATCCGAAGAGACTTTAAGGCCAGGATATACAATGCTCTGCTTTAATGTTTTTTCTTGATATTTTATTAGTAATAATATATTAATATTTATGTGGATAGATCAAAAGTATTTCTCTGAAGACATAGAAACTTTATTTTTTTTGATAAACTGTGAAATCTGAAGCTATTGATTCTCCACATGCTCTCCATTTAGATCTGTATACATCTGAATGTGGTGTTTCTATTTACCTAACCTTTCCTTGAACAATTTGAGCTCTTCGGTGTATACCATTAGGTCAAGTTAGGCAGGTATGTTCAGTTTCCCAATGAAATTATTGCTAAATAGCTTTTCCTACCCTGTAAAATAAGCATGTTGTCAGGAGAGATCAGTACTGGGAGCAGAACATGGTACTTGGTAAAGTAGAGGAGCACCACAAAGAGGAAGTCCCTGGCGAGATGGATGGACACAGTGGTTGCAACAATGAGCTCAGCAAAAGGACAACTGTGAGGCTGGTGCAGGACAGGGCAGTGTTTGTTTTGTTGTACATAGGACAGCTATGAGTCGGATTCGCTTTCACAGCAACAAGGATGAGCAAGTGCTTTGTTGTGATGGGGAAAGTCTTCTGAAACATTCTGGGCTCGTTTTCACTAATGAAGTTCTTAATATTTTTAAAAAAGAAATTATTCTAATCAACCCTCATGATCATCCTGTGGTCTGTTAGAATATATATCAAGGTTGGCCTTAGGAGTTGCCCCAAAGAGTCACTATCTCCTGAGCTGATATTTCTGCTTGAATTTAACTGGCCAACATGATTCCCTCGTAAACCATTGATTTGGTTGGACGTTTTGTTTTTGAAAGTACCTTGACCAGACTAAAACAGTGTATTACTGAAAGAACTTGTCTACAGGGACTGACTGCAGAGACATGATCAACATGCTTTGTTTAGAATAAACCCATGCATGTATAAACTTGGACCCTAGTAGTAGTGTTTATTTTAACTTGCCTTCACATTTCTTAGTATTCATCTTTTATTTACTACCTTTTAGCTATTAAACTGTTAGGAAAAAAATCAGAGTCACTTTAATATATTTGAAAGGGGAAGGAAAATAAATTTGATGCTCACTGAGGTGATAAAATACCTCATGTAGTAAATTTAAGTATAGACAGTCCTTGGTCCCTGGGATGGTTACAGATTAAGGATATTTAATTTCATTTTTATATGAACCTTTGGCCCTGAGTTATTTTTGACCAATGCCAAATTAAGAGTCTTTGTTTTGCTTTTTCTTTTGTTTGGTTGTGTTACTGGTTGGTGATTTTGGCAAGATGCTCCATCTTTTGGGATGATCATGTCTGTTCCTCTCATGGAGTCAGCATTTTAGGACCATTCTGTAGTGCTGTTGGACCAGTTTACACCATCTACTTTTGGGTTAACAGCTATGTGCAAACCCTTTTTGTTACCCAATGACCTTCCAAGTTGAGCTTTCCATGCAGAAGTTCAGGCAAAATAATGAAGACAGCCCATTCACTTTTATGTATGGGAAACTCAACTATAAACCTTACTTTCCATTTGGTGATACCATTCCTTCTCCTGATTTGGAGGAAAGAAGAAACAAGTGTGTGTGCTAGTGTTTTGTTTAGGAGTTGTGTAAGAATTCCGAAATAAAGAGGCAGGATAATAGTTAGCTCTTCTTTCACATGATATGTATTTTCTCAGTCTTAAGATTTTCTCACGTTTGGTTTGAGGATTGTTCCCCAAATGGTTTACAATAGATATTTATCAGTTAATATCAAGGAGGAAATATAGCAGTTTTTCCACAGCAACTCCTTCTTGTTTTTAGCTGGAAGTTTTCTCTTCAAAATGTTGATTTTACATGAACTATATTTTTCTATCCATACACTCAAGGAGCCCTGTCAATGTCATGCTCATGCACACACAGTTGCGAATCAAATGGTAGCTGGGTTGAAGCCCCACAGAGACAAAAAGCTATCAAGAATACTTCAGCCTAAGAATACTTCCCCGATGGGGAAGTTCTACTCTGTAGTTGAGTTAGGCTCAACTTGATGGCCCCTAACATCAAGAAGTCTTTGACTCAAGAATTCCTTCAGAATATAAACAAAACGTGGGGCTGATAACAATGTAGCAAGATTGAACAAACATGCATGATTGGTAATCAAACCCCAGGACTCTTCATTTTTTTCCTTTCATTTTTTATATTAGAAATGCAACCTAGGAGCAGGATTCATTGAAACGCAAGCCTGGAGTAGATTCCTCAATATAGGTTTGATCTTGGCAGATTTGCAGATCAGAAAGAATGTGGGAAATGGACAGCTAGATATCAAATTAAAGCAGAAACTACACTCTCCTGGCAGATTTGTGCCAGCGCCAGGTGTTATGCTGCTTGATGCAGATGCAGATTGTATTGCCACCTGGGGGCATGAATCATCGCTGGTATCTCACATCATCCCTACCATCTGTCAAGGCGGCATTGGTAGCATGGTTGGCATCCGATCAAGGATGTGGGACGGAGACAAAGGCAGAACTGCTCTAGTCGGTTTGGAGGCTTCATTCTAGTCCCACTGGGGCCACTGTTGGAAAATGAGGTCCTGGAGACTTTTGCTCAAGGCTGCGTATCCTAATTCTGCTTTGTTCACCGATGCTTACAGTGCTGATAAGAGTTTAAGGGAGGAAAGTAGGTGATTCATCAACACTTAGTACTACTAACAGATCCCTCCATTGTTGATGCTGCTGCTGTTGTCCCGTGCCCCTTTTAATATCCAGCCACGTTGGGAGGAAGCATGTCTTGAATAATTAAGCAGAAAGTCAGAGATGAAGCAGATTTCCCCCTGACTTGTTTCTAGTCCCCTCTTTGACAGAGTGGCCTCAAGAAAGAGGCATGCTAGGTTTCAAGCACTTGCAGGACAACAAGGGCAAAAACTCGGGATGCAGCAAGAGGCCAGAGAAATCTTAATATAAAACTGGAGATTCACCTGGGTCTAAATTTTTACCTGTAGAAACCTGTGGGTGTGGAGAGGAGGATAGGGTAGATATTAGTCTCATTCTAGGTCCTGGTCTAATTTCAAATAATAGGCTGCCATAAGGCTATCTCTGAGGGAAAAAAAATGTTTGCCTGAATATGTTGCCTCAGGGAGGATAGGGGAGGCAGAACTGGCAGCCCGGCAGTCTTGCATTGGAGTATTTCAACTTTCCAGAGTTCTGAGTCCTACATATTGAAGGAAATTCTGAGAACTGATCTAAGAAGAAAACAAAGTGAAATCGGAATCGTCCAGTTGTGTGTCCATGGTCTAAAGATGGCCTCTGGCTTTCTTGTGTCTAAAACAAATAAAAGACTATCTATCTTTCCATGAATATTAATTCTCTTGCTGAACTATCAGCCCCCACACTTGGGTCATTTGTTCCTATATCTCCTCACTATGAACGTAGCATAATGGATTTAAGTTTAGAAACATCTGAACACTGACAAAATTAAGCCTATATGGATCTACTGACACAAATTAAGCAAATAAGCTTATTTTCATCAAGTCGATGTTGACTCATGCAACCTTATAGGATAGCAGAGAGCTGTCCCTATTGGTGTAGGGACTTTGTAACTCTTTACAGGAGTGACAAACTCCATCCTTCTCCAAAGCAGTATCTGATGGTTTCAAACTGCAGATCTTGCAGCTAGCAGCCCAACGCATAATCACTGTGCCATGAGGGCTGACTGAAATAGTCGAGCATGGACTTAGTCTTTATGGACTTAGTGGCTTAGTCCAGTAACTAGGTGTAACTAGCTCAGCCTTTAGCTGCCTGGTAACACAGAAGGGCTGCTGGCATGAGGAACTTGGAAAAGGTGTTTTCTGCTGGTTGAGACACAATGTCTTATGAAAAGGAGAGACCCTTCCTCAGCCTAGGGCTGCACAGAGGGAGATGACAGCAATGAAAGACTGCCATTAGAAGCCACAAAAGGCTATATCTGAATAAGGCTAAGTAGTATAAGGGCAGTGAATACAAATTGTGAATACAATTTAGCTTCTGTAAAGAAAAAGTAGATATGACTTGAATGGTGGACCAGACATGGCCATGGTGTCCTCAAGACCTTTGCTATCCTTTATTTTCTTCTTCACCTCCATAACAAAGAAGCAAAGGGGTCCGGCAGAAAGATTGCTTCTGATTCAGGTAGTCATTAGGAAAAACCTTAATTCTACTGTTCAACTGTGTGCATAGCAGACAAATTACTTATTCTTTCGTGGCCTGAGAGTCCATATCTGTTGAGTAGAAAAAGTCATAACATTCTAAGTTATAGTGAGAGTTAAGTTTAAAAGGACAAAACAGTAGAATGTCTCGTGTGGTGATGAGGGTACAGTGGATGCTTAATGAGTTGATCCTGAAGGTTGATGATGCTGAAGTTGATGCTGAAGGTTGTTACTGGTGTGACCTTTAAAGAGAACATCCATAACTGTCCAAATAAGACACTGACAGTAATGCACATATTACTGTCGACCTATAAGATGCTCCATATTCAATTTACAGAGTGTCGCCTTTAAGAGATATTTAAGTAATAGATTTACACAGATTGAAAAACACTTAATTTAACTAGTATCATTCTTATACATTTTCATCCCCGAAATTTGGCATTGCCTGAGAAAATCAAAGGAAAGCCTATTGAAAAAATGTGAAACATATTTTAAGTGCATCCATATTAATTAGCACAGTGCATGTGTGTGATGATGAAGTTTAAACACAATCTCTGTATTCCTTCATCTCTTGGTTTCATCAGTATAATGGAAAATATCACTTCATCCCTGGACATCTGTCTCACAATTCCCTTAGATTGAAAGTGCTTTTAACTAGACTTTAAACAATGATTCCTCAATAAAATGTTTATTTCACTTGAATAAGTTAAAGAGATATTTATTTTTCTTCTTCATGATTAAAATAACTAATAATTATTATTTGTTAATTGTCTTCCCAGATGACTATCTTAACTGTTTATTAATATATTTCCATTCCAGAAAAAAATATCTGCAAAAGAGATACATAATGTAACGTAGGAAAAAAACTGTTATAATAAAGGTTGTGAAGGTCAGAGAAAAGTTAGAGCAGAGATCACTCAATTGCATTTCTACATTGTTGGACCTGTCAAAATGATAGTTTTAATAATATCTGAAAGTGCCATTAATTCTCTTCTACAGAACATGACATTATTAAGGTTATGTGTTAATGTCAAGGCAACTATTATTGTGCTTGTAACAAGGTTAAGCAAGAAAATCTTTTGAAAACCCCAAATGCCTTCACTAAAAGAAGTTGTGACTACATAAGGAACCATCACTAAGGCAAATTATATGCAACTTCATGGCAGTCAACTTAAAAGAATAGCAACCATTTTTGACAACCACTTTGCAACAATTTCAATTCAAACTATTTCTTTGAATAATATCTTAGTAACATATTTATGCAATTAATTGTGGCCTCCAATATGTATTATGAATCCTTACAGCTATATTTGTGGATTTGAATAGATTTTATTTGTTATATTAATGAAATCAAATCGGTGTAAGTTGTGGTTTAAATCAAGCATCTTTGAGATATAAAAAGCAGATTAGGCACAGAAGATGTGAGAACAAATAGAGAAAGGTTGATGCTATTTAGAGATCACTAAGGAATGAAGGAAGGAAAGCCTAAAGAGACAATGATGGTTGTTCCCAGAGCAGCTTTTAAATTATTACTTTCTAGCCTGTTAAGATGTGAGAAGGCAAAATTCTGTTCTTTAAAGTCACTCATTTTGGGTACTTCTGTTAAAGTAGAATTGAATATCTAAGACAAGATTTGAAATAAAAACATTTGTAAGATTAGTTAAGGCCACAAAATCATACATATATTTTCCTTTCACATATGCTTTAGAGAATTATTGATCAAACATTGATATCCTTTGTTTTATAGATTCCTTACTTACATGTCACCTATATACAGCAATAATGGCCAAAAAAAAAAAAAACCCTGAAAATGACCCAAACATTTATCAAGGTGTAACTAGCTAAATATGTTGTGGTAATCCAGTTATGCACTATCTGTTTTAAAGAAAAGATAGTTATGCACACACACACAAACACAAACACACATACACACCCCTATGGGTTTACTTCTTCAAGACATTCTTGTATGCACTCACATTCATAGACACGCATACGTACAAAATATTGATCATATGAAGCCAGGAGTACATCTGGGTGAAAAATGAATGTAAATTATCGATGTGTATGTTATTACATTTTGATTTTGAAACCATAAAAATATATTACATATTTTAAAAATTAAATTGAAGAATATATTTTTACAAAGTCCTCTTGCACAAGTCTTAGTTTCCTTTAACAGTGTTTAGAAAAGATAAAGTTTTCTCTACAAACTGAACATAATCAGTTCAGTTAAATTGAAAGGATACATGAAATCAATTTTGAAAGATAGTTTAGATAGGATAATAGATAAACTTAAATGGAATATTAGTTTTTAAAAGAATTTAAAGTGATAATTTTAAAAAATGATTTTGATGGCTGTATCTTTGAAACCTCTACCAACCCATAAGAAAGGATATCTCTGATATCAATGTGGAGGAGACTGAGGCTGCATGTGCCTCCCAGAATGTAGACATTTTTAATGAAAAACTTGCTCCTTATAATCACTTATGAAGCATCAGTTTTGAAACATAGTAATACAAACAGCATGTCCATAATCCTCTGTTAACATTTCCAGCCTTTGTTGAAAGCATGTTTGTGGAGAGTGACATTTAAGAAACACATCGTGTGAATAAAAGGAAACAAGACAACATTTCCAGTGTTTTTGAAAAAGAATACTGTTATGCCTGTATTTTATTATAAATAACCAGGTTCTGTCATATTTTATCTTCTTGCCAGCAAATGAAGGACATTGTTTCATAAAGCTTCTAAAATGTACATGAATATTTAGTTAAATCATATTTCCTTGAGAAAATAAAGTTCATTCGCATTTATAGCAGACAGTTGGGAGGAGTTCATAATTGTCATAAGACCAGGGTAGCCAGTACCAGTTGCTTGTAGAACAAAACTCCTCAATTTTTAAAACATTTTTAAAAAATAAACATACAATCATAGGTGTTCATTTACTTTAAAAATTCTAAAGATGAAGAAAATTATCGTCTATATATTTAAGTCCTTGTATAAATTACAAAACTCAAGTGTATGTTACAGAGTCCCTTCCCCATAGGAAGCATAAAGCACTTTTGTGGTACCTTTCACCAGTAAATATTTTTATCACATTGAATTTGACAAACAAAATAAAAGTTGATATTGCCTCTTTAAGTCCTAAGAAAACATTCTTCTAAGTCAGTTCTCATGATGAATGAGCCTCAAAGTCATTTGATTGCCATGGTTTAAATCAATCTTGAATAAAGATTAAAAAAGTTAACACACATATTGACTTCAGTAGAAATCTGAAATATCAGTGAACTGCAGACTCTTCTTGCTTGAGGTCAAAAAACACCCTTTGGAAGAAAATCAAGAGTAGTTTCTGACCACGACAACGCAAATAAAATAACAATAATAATAACAATAACAATAATAATAAAATAAAAATAACAACAACCAACAATGAGGTAAACTCCCCTATAAAAAGGCAATATGTGTTGCCTGGACTGTCAGGAGAGAGTTCGATTGTACCTGACACCCAAATGTTTTTCTAACCAGAGTTCAGCCAGTTGCATGGTCGAGGCAAAAGTACTTGCCTTGGAACCTAAGCACATCTTATACTGCTTAGGGTCCAAGTTAGGATCACAATGAACTGGGTGGAAAATATGCACCACTCCTACATCTTGACTTCTGAAGGGCCTTAAGCCAGATGAAATAACTTTATTGTAGAGATCCACATCTTCCAGTCCCCAGCCTTGTATTGAGGTATCAAATCCACCCGTGCCCAGAAGATCACTTTTATAAATGCAGGTGATTCCATACCCATAGTCTCTCCAAAACCCAGTCTTCTTCGAGAAAACAAAGTCATCATCAATGGGAGGATTGCCCCTCTTGGCTACCTTTGGGTCATACTGGCTAAAGATGATGGGGTAGTACACCTGTTGTCCCTGAATTGTATTGTCTCTACATCGTTGGAGAAAATCTCCTCTGAAGATCAAGTCAACATCACAAAATAGCAGCAAAGTGTCATTGTCAAACTGGGAAGAGGCCATTTCAAGACCGAGACCCCTGGAAAACTCTCCCTTAAAGGGAATCAAGGTCATGTCTGCGTTGGGATACTTGTTCTGATATTCCTTGACCAGGTCAATATGATTGCTGGAATCTTGGCCAGAATCTCGACTGAAAAGGACGATCACCAGCTTTACATTTTGCTTTGGGATAAGGCAAATATTTTCAAAGTTCTCCATGAATCTCAAGAAAATGTCATACCTTCCTATGAGAGGAACCAGAATGTGAATTTTCTTTTCATCATGCCCTCCCACCCCTTTGGCACCTTGAAAGGATGAGAGCATCTTTAAAGAATTAGATATAAAGGAGAACGACTGAGTTTCACTGTTAATGCTCTCCACCAGGTTGTTGACATCTAACTCATCCATTTCTCTGAAGAAAGGCCTGCTGAACAGCTGCTGAAGGTACGCATGACGCCTCACTGGCACCGTCAGCTTTCTGCCCTTGTGCCTTTTGTATAAAAGGAGTAAATCTAAAATGTATTCTACCCCATGCATGGGATCGACCCTGCGGTAACCATACTGAATTTCCTTGAAGTCAATGAGTCTTCCTCGACTCTTGGCATTCTCATTGATCATCTCCATCACCTGTAGCACGGTGTCATCCAGAGCTGTTCTTAGGATGCTGTTGATATTCTGTCGAGGTGGCTGATTCTCGGCAGCTGAGTAAAGGAGCTTCCCTGTCAGAAACTCCCATTCGATCACTTCATCTCTGTCGCGAGGCTGGAAGTGGTTAAAAGAAGGCATTACTCCCAGCTGCTCGTCCTCTTTGCTCACTTCGCTGTGACTGAGTTTGCTCATCAGAGCGCTTTCCCGATGGAGCTGGATGGTACGGTAGCGAAGTTCAGAAATCTTGCGGCTGAGCATGTAATTATGCAGCCTGTACTGGTAGGCAGGCCTTTTGTTAGGATGAAGGGTTATGGCTGCATGGATTTTGCTATTGTGAAGGTCTTGGATATAACCCTTTCGATTGTGTTCATAGTTTTCATGAAAGAGTTGCTGCATCTGGAAAGAAGAGAAAGTGTTAGGGTGATTTTTTTTAAAAGCAATAAACTTTAAATATTTAAATGAAACTTTTGAATAAAATATGTACATGACATTTAATAACAGAAATCACTAGAAAATTTTATATTTAAATTAGACTAAAGTATTTTAAAATGTCAAATTCCAATGCACAAATACTGGATTCCAAACTTGAAGCTATAGATTTTAAAGTTATGAAGCTGTGATCATCTATTCACTCAGAGATCAATCCTAAAAACTAAATAAAACAAGAATTAAATTCATCCATAACTCCCATAGCAGAGGAAAGTGGCGTGGAAGAGAGTTATGCCTCGATTAACATTGGCAGAGCTTGAAGGGATTTTCCAAAACCGGTGGTATATGATGAGGGGTAAAACCAAAAACTTGTTGCCTGAATGGCAACATCACACTATTTGCTGGATAACATTTACTCCAGCCAATGTTAGGAAGGATCTTCATAAGGAGCCTTAGACTATGCATTGATTTGCTAATCACAAGATCAGAAGTTTGAAACCACTTTCTGCAAAGATGAGCAACTAAACCAACCTAATCTACTGATCTCAAGTATGAAACACAAATATGACATATTTGACATGTGTATGAGTTAGAAAGACTTCTGTTAGTAGAACACAGCCTTTATTACCTTGGGCAGAAACAAATGAAGAACTATTCAGAGGTACTAAACTAAAGTTTAAGCTGGTGTCTGACTCCTCACCTCCCCATTCTAAAATATACACAGCCAGTGAAGAAATGTCTGTCAAACCCATTCAAGTTAAGTGCAAGAAATGAGCATAGGAAAGAGGAGGAGGGACAGGGAGAAAGAAGGAGCAAGAGGAGAAGGAAGAAGCAGCAGCATTATGCACATACATTGCTGAATGAGGAGCAAAGACACATTTCAAATTAAAAAACAAACACCAAAAACACAAAGTCGATTTTCTGAAATG
Source organism: Nesogale talazaci (assembly GCA_004026705.1). Classification (NCBI taxonomy): domain Eukaryota; kingdom Metazoa; phylum Chordata; class Mammalia; order Afrosoricida; family Tenrecidae; genus Nesogale; species Nesogale talazaci. The sequence goes on along the minus strand of PVJH01008776.1, from coordinate 66,583 downwards.
TAAGCTTCGACCTAATTTACAACTGAAAAATTGAAAAACAGGAAGCTATCACAGAAAAAGATCAAAATTATAGAGAAATCAATGAAACTGAAGACCACCTCCTGAAAGAAGGAAATTCAGAATTAAATCGACAAGCTTAAGAAAGATAAGAATTGGAACAACAGAGGTGTATAAAGAGAGAGAAAAGGCTGAGCCCTGGTGGTGCAGTGGTTGTGTGTGGGACCGCAGCCCACAGGGTTGACGGTTCAAATCCAGCAGCAGCTCTCCATGAGCAAGGCTGGGCTTCCTACTCCCACCAAGGCAATGATGCAAAAAAAAAAAAAAAAAAAAAGAGAGAGAGCTAGATAGAGAGAAAAGAAATGATGATCAACTAGAAAGGGTAAAAAACAGATTTTTAGAAAGTATGGGAAGAAAAGTCTTGGGAAAAGTTAGAAAAATGATAAAAATATAAAAGGCAGGTTAAAATGTTAGCAGGTTCTAAATACATACATTTATACATCTAAATCTAGTATATTTGAATACACATTAAAGGAAATAGAAAGGATGCTCATAAAACATGCTCGAGGACACAAATTGTGTAGTTACAAAAGGAAAAAGTTACAAATTTCAGAGAAGATGCCCTTAAAATAATGCAAGGTTCATTAAACACACACATATGTATATGAGTGTGTTTGATTAGGTTAAGATATAAATAAATACAATACAATACAATTTAGCTATAAGTAAGGAAAGAGAAATTGCCCCCTTTATGGAATTGTCCATAGCAACACCCAATACTGAAAAAATAGTGGCACAATAGCAGGAAAACTGTAGGGAAGAAAATTAGGGACATATAGGTCAGTAAAGCTATTTTTAAAAATTATACCAGAAGATTAGTAAGTAAATTAGTAAAAATCCATGTGTTTAAAATGTTAACGAAGTAAATTGAAATGAGATAATATTGTTAACCAACAGAAAAGGAATAAAACAGAAGTTCCATAAAAAAGCCTAAACAGAACTTAGAATTATCAGTTAACTTCTACAGGCCAGATCCAAGTACAAAACAGGGACATAACATGATTAGGCAAGTTTCAAATTCAAGTGTTCAGTAAATGCATAAAAAGAAGCCCCATCTCATTAATTATGAAGGCAGTGCAAATTAAAATCAGGAAGTGATAACATTGTACTCCCACAACTATGAGAATGGCTGTCAAGAAGGGCAATCTTATCTATTGACAGGTGGGTAGGGGCTTTGGAACCTTCAGACCCTGCTGTGAGTGTGTGAAAATGAATTGTGGGAAATTGCCAGACAGAACAGACAGATTTTCTGTGATTCAATAACTCCACTCCACTCCACTCCAATTAAATAGAAGTAAATACAAACCCATAACAAAAAACACGTGCAAGGATTGAAAGAGCAGCATTAATCATAATACCAAGAAAACAGAAATCAACTCAAATGTCCATTCGTGTCTATGCTGGAAAAATGAATGTGAAATGTTCACATAAAGGATCCCTGATGGTATCGTTCCTTAGACAGCTCACTATGACAGCGGTTGAAATTTACCAGGCATTTCACCGGGGAAGAAGGAGTTATTCGTCTAGTCAAAAGTAGCAGTCTCAGATTACAAGCAATACATGAATTTAAATGAATGGGATAACAGTACTTACAACAGTGTGCAGATACATTCAATAAACACAATGTCAAGTTAAATAAATCATCTACGCAATAATGGAGTCTGTATGATCACGTTTGTGGGCGTTTAAGAAACGGGTAAAGCAGTTAGCTGTTAGAATACGGACCAAACAAGCAAGTTGGGGAAGGGCCTCGGGATGCTTTTAACAGTCTGGTTTTTTATCCAGGTGGTGGGTAAACGTGTCCATTTGTTCACCTATCGGAATGACACAGGAACAAAACAAGGGATCCAGAAACGTGCATTAGATCTGTGACAATCATTTAATTTAAAATACATGTATTAATTTGGAATCCTGAAATGAAATTATAATTTTGAACTGGTAATATTTATAATTCTTTTGTCTTTTATACTCTAGTTCAGTAAAAATTAAACTTCATTTTAAAATATGTCAATATGTAGAAGTACAATTAGATAAGCTTTTCTGAAATCTCCATGAAGGGGTGTTTACAAGGAAATAGAGAGAGGGAAGGAGAGAGTTATCAGAGAAATTTCCCTTGAGAAAGTGATGTAAAAGAAAGTGAGACTGTGATCAGGACTTTTTAAACCTCAGTATTAAACCTGCCTCCTTTTCTATACTTGCATGTTCAAATCAATATCATTTGACTTTGAAAAAGTGAGTAGTACATAGTTCAAGATCGATTTGGGGTTTCATTCAAGATGCAGCAGTTCAGCTGCATCACTTTTTTCCTGAAAATTTTCTATCAATTTTTATTATGAAACTTTTACCAATGGTATATGAAACAAGATAATAAAGCAGGGGGGCTATTATATACTTATTCTGTGGTATTATTTTCCACCTGACATTGTTTCAAAAAGAATTAATTTTTATATGGAAGTCTATTTTAAAACCCTATTGACATGCACACTACCAATTATAACAGGTATCAGCTGTGGAAACTATTATTTTAAGTGTTACCACGAGTCAGAATTGAGTTGATGGCAGTGGATTTTAGGTTTTCCATGACTAAGGCAAAGGTAAATTAAAGAGGACACAGTTTCAGAGAGCAATGAGTAATAGGAGGCGTATTCAGCTCCCTTAGTGACACTGAAGTGAGAAGCACTGCAAAAGGGTGACATTTTTGTTATACAACAAATAATGTCTTAGTATTGAAATGTTTACCTAGCTTAAAGTGATCAGCTTTTAAGTGAGACATCATTGACTGGGATGGGGGGATGGGGAGGAGGGATTTCTTGATTAAAATATCGGTCTATATGTCGTAACAAAAACTTTCATAGAATGCAAAAATAGTATTGTAATATATTTATTTTAATTTTAAAATGCCACAGGACATTGTTAGATTGTTAAAAAGTGGAACGTCTGGTCACTTTAACCTAACTCTCATCAACCCAGCCTGTCCAGATTGTGTTCATCTCTCTTTCCTGAAGAGTCAAAAGCAGAGGAACAAAGGTGATGGCATCAACACTTATACACCGTCCATGGACACAGAGTTGAAGAATCATGAGGACATTTTGAAGTTGGGATACTACTCATTAAAAACAGAACAAACTCAAGTTTTCTACTTTTAAATGTAAGTTGTGTAAGACCAAATCAAAAAGGATAGACCTTGCATTGCTTCAGAACTAGGCTATGGGCATATTGGAACCACCATTTAAAATGTATTTTCTAGCCTCTAAGTATATATTAGGTTTAAAATGGGAAAATGTGTTCTGTCTTAAAGTATCAAAAATGTTATTACAAAGTATAGCTGAAATATTGTACACTGGGCCTGTGATGGTTATGCTTTGTGTCAACCTGGTATCGCTGTGGGATCTAGACAAGACCTAATGATGTCTCTTTGGGGGTGTACCTGTGTAGAAGACATGGGGTGGGGCACTGGTCATTCTTTCTTGCCCTTCTCTGTCCTGCTTCCTTGGATCTGGACTTTTGGTTCCTGCCAGTCTTAGATCTATGTGACTGCACCCACTGGTCTGTAGTCTCCCAGCCTTCCATTTTGCCGCCCTGCTTCATAAACTGGCATCGGTGATAGCCAGGAGAGGCCCCCAGTGAACACCTCTAATTAGAAGGGGCTGCATCCTTGATTAAAAAGTTATTTTTTCATTTGAAGTTCTTTCTGAAAAATATTTTAGTTTTACTGTTGTTTGTTTTGAATGTTAGGAAACCCAGAAAACCTGGTGATGGTCCTGCAACCCAACATTTATCTCTCAGTGCCCCTGGCTTCTCATTCAATGATGTCATAGCTATAGGCACATCCATGGATTCTGACTCCTGGAAACCCTGTGTTGAACAGCACACAACACATCCCACTGTGATGCCATGCTCACAGTTGCTCTTGTGCACGAGCCTTTTGTTGTAGTCATTGCTAATTCATCTTGTCCGAGCATGGTGTCCTTTACCAGGCACTAGTCTTCTGAGAACATGCCCAAAGTACACCATCCTTGCCTCGCAGGAGCATTCTAGCTGTCCTTCTCCCAAGACAGATGCGCTTGTTCTTTTGGCAGTCCGTGGTATTTCAATAACCTTCCCTAGCACCATAATCCAAAGAACTCCGGTGGCATAGTGGGGAAACACTGGGCTGCAGTCAACAGAGTCAGCAGTTCTAAACCCCAGTCACTCTGTAGGAGAAAGGCAGGGCTTTCTATTCCTATAAACAGCTACCATCTCCAAAATGCACAAGGGCAGTGCTACCCTGCCCTACAGAGTTGCTGTGTGCTATTGACTCGATGGCCGTGACAGTGGCGTGGGACCACCACGATGCAAATGCATTGACTTTTCTTCAGCCTTCCTTATTCCATGTGCAAATTAGACACCTATATGAAGCACTTGAAAACACCATGGCTTGATTTAGGCACAGTTTAGTCATCATAGTACATCTTTACTTATCAAGACTTCATGGACAGCAGATCAGTTGACCACATGCAACTCATCCTCTGGTCTCTTGACGGCTTGCTTCCACGGCACTGACTGTGGATCCAAACAAGATGAAATCGTTGATAACTTCCATCTCTTCTCTGTCTACTCTGAGGTCTACCACTGGCTTAATTGTGAGGATTTTTGTTTTCTTTACCTTGAATCGTAATCCACACTGAATGCTGTAACCCTTGATTTTCATCGGCAAGTGCTTCAAGTCCTCGTTACTTTCAGAAAACAACGTTGTGTCATAGGCAAAGGGCAGGTTTGCCAAGAAGCTTTCCTCTGATCCTGATGCTCTTCATGTTGTCTGGGTTCTCTGATAATTCGCTCCACATGGAGATTGAAGCAGTCTAGCGAGAGGACACAACCCTGAAGGACAGCTTTCCTGATTTCAAACTATGCAGTTTCCCTTTGTTCTCACTTCACAACTGTCTCCTGATCCATGGACAGGAGCCCGTTTATATGTTCTGGAATTGCCTTCTTCTCAAGGCTATTCAGAGTTTGCTAGGATCCGCACAATAGAATGTATTTGGATAATCAATAATACATAAAGAAACATCTTCCAAGTTAGCTAGGTGCCAATAAATAACCGTTTAAGCATTTGCCAAGTCTCCTGTAAGTCCTTCTTTTTTTAGCTAGGAACCTTCCCCAAATTAGTGGAGCGCCCTCTGGTTGTCTTGCTTCATCCTATCGAGTCTGACATTGGGGCCATCACCAATTGGGCCATATTCACTCAGCCTTTAATGCACCTAATAGTCTTTTGAGGTACTACTGCTAACTGATATTTTAAACTATGTGAAAGAAAAATTAAAATAATGGTGAGCGCTCAGTAAATCAAGGTTCACTGAGGGTAAGTTATTTAGTCAAGAGTCTACTGGGAATAATGGAGCAATTAAAATTACAATTCTCATCATTGGAGAACATTATTTTAAGAAAAACTCTCAAGTTTTCTTGTTAAACTATGTTAGAGTATTTGATTACCCATTTCAGCCAGCTTCCTGTCTTTTTCAAACTATCAATTGATCCCTGATACCTCCAAAGCCTCTACAGCCTGCAGTATACTTCAATACACTGAAAGGGAAAATCAATTGACAATAGCAAAATCACAGCCGCAATTAGCACCAAGGTACCCTGCTTGACCTCAGTGCTTTTAGTGCAGAACCTATAATTCCACCTTGTGAGAGGAAAATTACATTAAAAGCTATTATTTGAGAAGAAAAGCTAAGATAAAAATCAGAGAGAGGAAGAATTGCCAAGAGAAAAACATTACATTATTAATATTTATTATTTCATATCAAGCTCCCAATTTATTTATAAATCGTGAAAAGGGGACATTGGGAATTTCTGGAGTGATATAGTTAAAAAATCATGTTATTCTATTTATAAAATCCTAAAATTAAATAAGAATTTGAATGTCAAGAGATGCAAGGTAACTTTTGGAATGATGAAAATGTTTGCACAACTCTATGACTGACTAAATTTTACTAAACTGAACACTTACAAGGAGGGAACTCTGATTACTCCTTAATTTAACTATTTTTAAAAAATATAAGATATTATAAATAAAATAGCACAAACTCCAGATTTCAAAACAAAGAACCTGAGTAATATATGGTTACCAAAGTAAGTGTCGGATTTCTAAGGGCTGCTGCAGGTGATGTGGCGTTCATATGCTTATGTTAATTTCATGAGTGAGATATAGGGGTGGAGTCTAGCCTGTTAATCTGGAGATCGCCATTGAATTGCCAATGAGGCCTCTCTGTGGGCATGGCTTTCTCCTGAGACTTCTGGGAAATCTTTCGATAGTTCTCTCATGGAGATGAGAAGCTATCTCCCTAGTTGTTGGAAGTTGGTCTCAGAGACAAGGAATTATGGACAATACAAGATAGCTGTGTCCGAGCTGTTGTAGAAGCTGGAGGTGAAGCCACACGGCCTTGCCCTGATGGAACCAGACCTCTGAAGCTGGAGAGGCCTTGAGGGGAGCCCTGCCAGTAATGAGTTGCTTCTGCCACTATGAAATGTTGTTGATGGACCCTGAGTCCTGGAAGTGAGGAGTCATGGGGATACCCCTGTCGGCGCCAGGACTCTGCACCCACTGGCCTCTGACTTTGTGAGTCGGAAGGAGACTTTATAGACTGATATCGGGCATATGGGTTAATATCGGACTTATGACTTTGAACTGGATTGGGCTGGGATGCTTTCTCAATGTTCCATTCCTCTTGTATATAAACCTTTTCCTTATATCCATATGCGTGTCTATGAAATTTGTCCCTATAGTCTACCCAGACTAACACAGGTGAGTTCAATCCTCTGAAAGCAAACAGAGACAAAAAGAACAAGCAGAAAAAATGTATACATCTTGAAAATATAGGGCACAAAATCTATTGTGTGTCTAATGTTCGATGAAATAACTGAGGGGACATGGACTGGAAGAAGAAGGCCCCCCTGAAGCATCTAATGTTCTGAGACATAATCAGAGTCATGCCAAGAAGTGGGGAGTGAAGGGGTATTTTCAGAAAGTGCATTTAGTCTGAAGTAGTCAAGAAGACCGATGGGTTTCTTAGTGGAAATCACCTAGACTGTAACAGTAACAAACATCTCATCACAATAATTCTATTATGAAGGGTTTGTCCAGGAAAAATTAATTTATTTAAAGTTGAGTCCGTTTTGTGAAACAGGAAAATGGTACATCACAGACACAAGTCTCTATAGGAAAAAAGGAAAGATTAGATGAATAACTCCCATTGGATTCTACCCACCCACCCCCACGCAACAAAAGCGAAATAAAGGGAACTGAGGAAATCATTAAACTATATTTTTAAAAAGATAATAAGGGATTTGTTTCTGTCTATGAAAGAAACAGGCAAAAATATAAGAATTTAGGGATGTGATGTAAGTAAGATGGATGTCAGCTCTCAGAACTTGACAGAAAAGAAACAACGAGGGAGAAACTATCATGTAAAGGAAAGTAAAAAGTGGAAGAAAACTACAGGAATGTAAGTGTAAGCAGGACAGGCAGTGGACACCATGACCGGAAATCCATGATTACAAAGGATTAGAGAGAACTGACAGAAGGAACCACAAGAAGAAGCCCAATAAATAAACCAGTAAATAACTTAGTGTGACGGATTAGGGCAACATAATTATTTAAAGATGCAGTTCAAGAAAACAATTTTAAAAAGAAGTACAGTATCTATGTTGGAGAAAATGTCTGGTTTCCTACTTCCTCCAAATTAGTCCTGGAGAATATCATGGGAAACAAGTCTATATTGACCCACAAGAGGTGCCATGAAGGTGGAATTGGACCCACGGTAGCTGGTGGGGCTATTGCACAGGCCATAGGTGGTGGGTGCACTTATGGAGAGGTTGACCATTTGAATCCACAGAGCAGATGGAAAGAAAGGCCTGGTGGTCTATGCCTGAAAGAGCACAGCCACTGTCATCTTGAGATGCTGAAGCACACGCGATTACCACAAAGAGAGAATTAAAACAACAGAAACGTTTTTTATTGTTGTTGCTTTGTTTCACATCTCTGTGTTAAGTCCACTCGCTGTGCATCAGAGAAAATTAGCCAGAGTAGATAATAACATATTAAACATATTAAAATTACTAGAAATCAAAATAGAAACCCCAAACTCATTGCTATCTCATTGATTCTGACTCATAATGACTCTGTGGGAGAGGCCGAATGACCCCTGTGGGTTTCCATAGTTATACATCTTGATAGGAGCAGAAAGCCTTATCTTTCAAGTGCAGAAAGACTTCTAGGTTCAAAATGCTGACCTTGAAGTTAGCAGCTCAGCATATAACCCATTAAGACCACAGGGCTCGGGGACTAGGAAAAGTAGGCAGCGAGCCTTAAATAAAAATATATAAAAACTTTAAAAACCCTTTAATTTAATTAACCTGGCATTTTCACCAGATGCACCTTTGGTCTAAAAATGAGTAAAGTTAATTTTCCTTACAGTCTGCAGATTTTGATAAGCAGCAGCCATATCCAAGAAACCTATGTTCTGTTAGACACTTTTCCAGTATCTTCATAAAGGAGGCGAAAGTCATTACACAGGAGTAGATGGCACTGTCTAGTAAAGCTATCCCTTCTCTGAAATCCCATGAGACAGGACTGACCGCACAGCAGCGGGATTCTCACCCACGTACCTGCTATCTCTGTCTCTCTCCTGTTTCACTAGACAAGCATGACTCTTTCATGTTCTTCCAGTGTATCAACACATTCTAAAAACTCCGGATCAAATCACAAATGCTGTCCTTTTTACCAACTACCTAGACGGAATTCCACTCTAACAAACTTCGAAATCATCCAGATTTACAATTCAATGGCTTGCTGACCTGAAAGAAAGGAATGAGACCTATTTATTTGGCTGCTCCTTAGGAACCCGAGAGGTGATGGATACTGCAATGGAGACTACCAGGCATGGATCCAGCACTAAATCCTATTATCCATGGGTCCTTGGTTAAGTTACAAAATTTCATTGAAAACCACAATGTTCAAACCCCTAAACTGCTCTGTAAAAGAAAGATGAGAGAACTCCATGTGCCCATAAAATTTTACAAAGCCTTAGAAATATTATATTGATTGTCAAAATCAACTCCACTGCAGTAGTTGTTTGTCCCCAGTCTTCTCATAAAAGATATAAAGGAACAGATTAGGCAAACAGAGATGGGGAAGATACTTAGATGCTCAAACACCTGAAATTGACTGAAGAATGGATGAAGACCTTTCTTTGTCCAGGGAAGTCCAGAAAAGAAAGCCTTCCCTGAATCTCATTTTACTTTCTATGCTTCAGCACAATAGGTACAGACTTCTAGCCTTAAACTGTGACAAAATAAATTTATTTGTTGAAATTATCCACTTTATGTTATCACAAAAGTAGACTCATTTCCCAAATTCTCCACAAGTTCACATCACAGAGAGTCAAGTGTAAGTTTCCAAGGTAGGTTTTTCCTCTTCAGGAAAAACTCAATGTTATAATTGGGGAGGGGGTGGTAGAAGAACTTGTACCAGATTAAGATAACTTCTTCAGCTATTAAGTTTAAAACAATTGATTTCCATACAGAAAAAATCATGAATTTTCCTTAATAGAAGATACTAATGGTGTCATGCACAGCTTTTGTAGTAAAAACATGGCTTCTTATCTTCCTTTCATTTCAGCAAAAAGACCTCATGGTAGCAATCATTTTCTTAATTTTAGATGATCCTAAGTCATAAGATGGCTCTCCTTAGAGTAGTTTCATGGTTTTCTGGTGAACACTTAATCAAAATCACTGCCATTCCTTCATTTCTTCAATAAGAAAATGTTTATTCAACTCCTCTACTATTCATAATAGTAAAAACTAAGACAATAGTTCATAATAACTACTTTTACACAGCTACTGTACGTCAATATCTCATTTTTTCCCAAATACTTATACTAACTTAGTCCTCTCGCTGTAGATACAATCATAGCTTCCATTTACAAATAGTTAGACTGAGCTCACTGACTGAAAATTCACCCTACATTGAGTCTGCTTAGTTAACATAAATAAATTAAAACTCATTCCTAAAAGAGATGATAACCATAGACCTATCAGTGAAGTATTATAACTCATGCTTTGGGTGAGGGCATAACAGGAGGCTTTCTTGCCCTAGTAAGTGTTGACACAACAAATCTGTAAAAGTAAAGAAAGAAAATAATGAATTGTTAGAGTGGTGTCAAATATGATGGTGAATATGTACATAAGGGTGGGTAATTTGCCTTGCAACTGTTTGAAACTCATTTTACTTTCTAAGCTTTAGTTATGTCATACTTTACAAAACTATAATGGGAAATCCTAATGTCCTTGCTGCAAATGCATAATAATCTTTCTTTTATTTTATAAGGCCAGTGATTATAAAATTTCTAAGGTAGTTAACTAAAATTCTATATTTCCTCTTAATTGTTGTCCTCAAATAGTCACAGTATGAATTTTAAAGTAAATTCTACTTGTCTGTCATATGAGAATATTATCTGAGCAAAAATATTAAAAGGAAGAAAGATTTTTGAATAACTGCCCTTCACACACAGACATGGTTTTCAAAATGTTTTGGTAAAATATCCATTCAATTTTTCCATTGACTTTTGAAACCCATTCACAAATATGCCTGTCACATAAAGTTAGAGGGCCATTATTTACTACTAAGATTTATAAAAATAATAGAACTTAGAAACAGGCACATCTAGGGCTGAGCCCCAGTGTGATAGTGGTTGTGTGTGGGACTGCGACCCACTGGGATAGAGGTTCAATACCAGCAGCGGGCTCCACAGGAGCAAAGGCTGGGACTCCTTCTCCCACCACCAGAGGGCAGTGATGCAAAAAAACAAAAAAAAAGAAACAGGCACATCTAATTCATAAAGTCTACTTATAAGTTTTGCTCTAAATTTGCTCTACATAAAACTATACAGAATTAAATACACATGCACCCACAGACATAAATACAGGCACACACACACACAAAAAAAATTAACAATGGAAAACATAAAGAAGAATGGTGTTTATCAATGTCAGTATACTGACTATCATTTGTGATGGGTTGTGTGTCAAGATGGCTGGGCATGCGTCTCAATAGTGAGGTACTTATGGTTTAGTCACCGCGATTATGAACTCGAATATGATGCAATCACTTCTTTGACAAAATCTGCAATGGACAGGTAATCAATTCAAATGTTTCCACAAGGATGTGGCCTGTTATTGCTTGATATGGATCTTGCACCTGGTTTTCAATTCTTAAAACTTCAGTTAATGGCCTGCTACATTGTCTGCTAATGTGAGGAGCCATTAGCCTCTGCAGCCTGTGTTAGCAGCCTGTCATTTTCCATGCTGACCCTGAGTTCATCAGCCCCCACAGGCAGGTATGTGAGTCAGGAAAAGCCCCAGCCCGACCTCTCACCTAAAAACTTAAAGCCTGTCAGTCTTGACAAACTCCTGAGATATCACTTTGAGGTAAATCTCTCTAGAGATAATTCCTGGTTTCCCTGGCCATTAGTTTGTTTCTGTTTTGCAAGTTTAACTGTGCTTCCGTCATTTGCAACAAAAAGCCCCCTGTGAAAGTCAGATCAATGGATACTTTGTATTTCGGTTTGTACTAATGTTCTGTGTGATTTGGGAATGGATTTACCTTCTATTAATTAGCTGATTCCATCTTGGCTAAAACCCAAGAGGTAATTTCAGATGGGCTCTCTGTACTATTCAAACTGGACCATTTTCCTCTATTTTACTAGCTAATTTAGTTATAGGGGAAAATGCCACACACCCAGAATATAACTTGCAGAAAGATTCTTAGATGTAACAAAGATTTCTCAGCAACATATATTCTTTTTATAAATAGGCCAACATAAAAAGTTCATAGCTAGGAATCCTTAATCATGTGATATAAACTTTTCAGCAGAGTATATTTTGAACACATAATAACATTGACAAACAGAAATCAAATAAAAACCCAAACTCACTGCCATCTAACCAATGTGGACTCTTATTGACCTTATGCAGGGGTTCCAAGGCTGTAAATCTTTACAGGAAGAGACAACTTCCTCTTGTTTCCGTGGAGCGGTTTGTGGGTTTCATTTGCAGACCTTTCTGTGAGTAGTCTGAGGTCTTATGTCAACTCGGATGCACCAGGATTCTCCCATGATCTAACATAGTTTAGGCAACTCTGTGAGGGGACATTTTTGAAGCAGCCTATTAACTATGAAAAGAATAGGATAGAGTATCACCTCCTTACCCTAGTCACAGTCGCAATATAATTGAAGAAGGTCTTGTTTGAGATGTAGCCTACTCTTAGTATAGATTTATAATGTGTAGATGCGAGTTTCCTTTTAAAGCTTGCTCTAGAGCCTACATCTGGTCAGACAACTTCCTATTTTGTGGCCTGCAAATCTCTGGAACTGTCTGCAGGCTGTTGACATTGGATGCATTAAGCTTTGAAGCCTGGGTCGTCTTGCTTTATCTTCCTGGCTGAGGTGTCTCCATCTTACAGTTGACCCTCGGCTTTGAAGCAGACTGTACTTACCTATCTTTAAAACTGTATGAGACCACTTGATAGAACTTTCTGATTTTGCTTCTCTAGAAAATTCAGCCTGACACACGGCCCAACACCTAATCTACAAGCATCACTAGGGTACCATTTGGTAAATAACAATGAGATGGAAAATCAGAAAGAAATCAATCAGTAAATCAGAGTTCATTTCACAATGTCATAACAACCAATAATCATTTGCTAGCAGTTTTGGTCTGGGTAGACCAGGGAAACAAATCCATAGAAACTCATATGTATATGAGAACGTTTCATGTAAAGGGCAATTGTACATTAAGAAAGCATCCCAATCCAGTCCAAGTCCAAGTGTGATACTAGCCCATATGTCTGATATCAATCTATAAAGTCCTCTTCAGACTCATGAAACACATGCAATGACACCGAGTGCACGATGACAACAGGCCAGGGGAGAGAAAGTCTTTGGATCCAGTAATGTTGTAAGCATCTCAGCTCTGGCAGGAGTCTCCATGTGGCTTCTCCAGCACCCAGGGCTCTAATGGGGTTGGTCCGTATGGCTTCTCTTCAGGGACGTCTCACAGGAAGTGAAAAGAATGAGAAAGAGAGAGTCTCTTCCAATTCCATGGAGGAAATACTAGAGTCCCCAGAATTCTCTGGAGAAGGCCATGCCCACACAGAGACTCACAAGCCAGACTCCATCCCTTCCCTCACAATCTTCTCAAATGGACACCAGATTGTGTAACTACTATGAAAGCTTAAAAGCATCCTATAATCAGTAAAAAAATAGTCCAAAGAATCCCAAATTAGCATGAATTTTTATCTATCTGCTGGAATTAGATGCTAATCTATTTGCCTGAATTAGCCAGACAAGTAAATGTTCCCGTAAATATCCCTGAAACAACAATGATTGTTAAAACCTATACAATTCACTTCCTCTCAAGTTTTTAATTTTTATTCTGGTAAATTATCAAACAGAATGATTGCATTTGCTAGTTCCTTAAACTTTTTATCTACTTGCAATATATAATAGAGAAGCACAAATAATTTAGAGGTGTTCAGGAATTCGCTTTGCAAACAAGCAGTCTTTACCCAGATAGTGTAATACTCTCTTCAGATTATGCGAGGAGGAGCGCTGGTGGGGTGGTGCTTACAAATGGGACCACTGCCCACACGGTCAGCAATTCAAAACCACCAGCCATTGAACTTAAGAAGACAGGGTTTCCTACTCCTATGACAGTGATAGCCTTAGAAACGCACAGAGCTAGGTCTACCCTGACCTATACGTATGGTCTCCATCCAGGAGTGGTATCAGTTCAATGACAGTGAGTTTGTTGTTGCTGTTGTTGCTGTTAGATCAAGAGCTCATTATCTTCTGCTTTGCTTCATGCTATAGCTAACCAAAAATATGGAAAAATAGACTTTTAAGACTTTTGACAATGAAAATAGAAATACAGCAAAGCCATGCAATTGCAGAAGACATTCATACAATTAGTTAGAATGTTGTCTGTACTGACTGAAGGAAGAGCAGAGGCAGGAGGGTTGGGAGGAAGAGGAGGATGAGGAATGTGTAGTTAAATGCCTTCAGAAACAACTTCTCCTTTACCAGGGGCCAGAATAACTGGACAGTGCCTGGCTCTCACTGTTCAACCTTATAATCAAAGATCCTATCCAAAAATCCACATCAGAAAAGGGAAAAATACAGAACAGAATTTTACAGACCCATCGATTCCAGACTTCCCAGAGCCTTGAAAGCTTTATCCCTGAAACTGTTACCCAGAGATCATCATTAAACCAAAATAGCTCCTGAAGTTTTCTTAAAACTAAGCAGTATTTTACCTTAATTAGTTTTTAAAAAGTCTGCTTTGAGCATTATACTCCTTAATGATATTCTAAATGTATTAAAGTTGACAATAGCAACTTGAAAAATTCTATGGAAACCTTGAGGAAAGTGGGTTTTTATTGAAGGTGGCAGAATGACTCAGGCAAGTCAGTGAAGAATGGCTAAACAACTTGAAAAATGCAATCATTGCTGCTAACCGATACATATGGAAACTGTTCAATTGGTGTATATTTGATGCACATATTCTCAACAACAACACAACAGATAAAATGATATAAAAACTACAGCAATTGGGGACTGGAGTAATTGACTTCTTGTGACTTATTGTTTGCTTAAAGGATGGCATTGCATTTCTGTGATTATGGGCTTAGACTACATGGCAGCGTTCAGTGAACGTAATTAATGTTTTTATTATAACCTTCAGGGGAATTTGGAGTGCTGCTTAAGAGACACTAAAACTTGATGACCTTCCCACAACAACAAGCAGGAGAAGGTCCCATAAAGCAGAGAACAATGTTGATTGGCTTACATGGAAGTTCTTATGTCAATAGAAGTTCTGTGTTCCAATATACTTTGAATAAAAAATAACAAATTTTCAAGACTGAAGAGTGAGAATGTCATACGCATCATATAGCTAATGGACATCAGTTTTTCAATAGAATGCATAAATTTATGTGACTGGATATATTGTATGGAGAAACAATACATTTTCACATAAAAAAACTTGCTTATATAACTAGTTGAATATAAGCTTTGAAAACATGATAGACTACATAACATTCTATCATCTATGGCAATCTGATACCAATTACTTTCGGCAAGTTTACTTATCAGATCTTTCCTGGTCCCATATTCCCCAGCATTTTTTTACTGCCTCTTTTGATGCTCATTTATTCACCAAAAAATATTTATTCAGTGTCACAAGGGCCTCAGGTCCCCTGGTTAGAGCAACAAAGGCAAAATGGTTCTTGCCTCTATGGAATTGTCCAGCAGGGGAGATCAGTATCAACAATATAATCTAACTATCCAGTGTACTAAGTACTATACCATGCTGTGCTTATTACTTTACTTGACTACATATCTTTCTAAATTACCGAATCTCAGAAGATCGCTTTGACCCAATCATTAATAAAATAGTTTTATATTTATAATAAATTAATATTGTCCCCACAAACAAGTTGATAACCAAAACAGGGATCACAATTCTACTGCATGGTCTTTAATTCTCTATTAGCGAGTGTTCAATCTTCCCCATTATGTTCCCAGCTTCTAAATGTTTCTTTAAGCTAAAGGCTAAAATGTCGCTTAAGAATATACTCATCCGTATTGTAAAGGATTTGGCACTTATGTGAAAGCCTTTATATCTTACTTAAGCAGTGCCTCACAGTCCGGTCCTCCTGTACCATGACTGATGGTGGCCATACACTTCTTTACTATTTTTGTAATTGATGGAGTCATCCAAGCAGAGAGAAAGGTCGAGGACACCCATCATCATTCCTGCTCTGTGCCACTGGAATGTGAAATGATTGTGGGAGTCTGCACTGATTCGGAAGCAGGCTGGGCTCCATCATATTAATATTTTCTGCACAAATAAATGAAGCGCTTCTGAGGGGCCTCTGTAAATGAGAAAGAAAGATAGCCCTTTTTCCACCTGCATGAAGAAGAAGTAGCTTTCCACTTAAGAGAGTGGACAGAAGTAAGGTTTCTGTAAAAATAAATTTTAAACTCTCAGTCACCAAGATAAGCCCAACTTGCAGCAACCCTAGATGCTGTTTCTGATGCTGTACATCTTCCTGGGAGCACACAACCTCAACGTTCTGCCTGCGTGGCTGGTGACCTCAGAGGGCTCATGAGAAAAACAGGTTTAGGTGGACTGCATAATACTTCGACAATGTAGGAAGCATAGCTCTAAGACAAAAATAAAAACCAACCAGCACACATACACAATGTAACTTTGTTTTAAAAGGCACACTGCATGTCTAATAATTAATAAGGCATTGCAGTTAACTGTATCTTGCCTTTATTTAAAAAAAATGTAAAGGCAACTTGTTGAAACAGGATGGAAAGGGACCGAGGTTGTTTAGATAAACATAAGGGGGCAACATGCTGGGAGAATAGTCCAAGAAAAACTTCAAGGAACAGCAGAGGACCAAACCAGACCAAGAGGAAGAATTTGGGGCGATGGTAAAGCCTGCACATCCCTCCAGAGCAGGGCAGACCTCTTTTCAACTTTTGGTGATCTCCGTGTCCAGCTGCTATATTTGGTAGCACAGATACTGGAGAGCTAGACAAATGGGAAATATATCAATGTGACGTTCATGTTCTATTAACTTGATTCCTCTAATCTGCTTATCAGTTCTAAGCAGATTCACATTCCAAAACAGACAGGGTGACAGGGAGGACTCTTAGGAGCCTCCTGCTTCCTTTTGAAATAGGCCAGGTGATAGGTTTTGTGTCCATACTAGTTCTTCAGTGTTTGCTAAGGATGTTGGGAAGGAAAATCAGAGGCCCGTTCGAGCGATGTCTAGTTTTATCTTGAGAGTCTGCCCTTTAGCTTCTTTGTGAAATTCCATGAGGCTGAAATGGTGCTTTTGCTATGGCAAATGCAAAATCTAAAACACAAAAAGTAACTTTTTAGGTGTCTGAAGCCTTCTCTCTGATATATAAACATCAAGGAAGAGAGTTCCCCTGATGCTCAATCACCAGATGATAGCCACCAGCCTTCCAATAGTAACAAGTTGCTAGTCATTGAATCTGAGAAGTTTTGGATAAAGGCACTTTAGTGCAATTGCCAGATGAATTGAGAATGAACACTACATGATAAAAGGTGCTGTCAAATCTTCTTCCTTGAGGACAAGTTATCATCTATCTCTAGAATATCTAAGGAATGGTTTGTGTCTGGCATTGGGCTTTCATCTTCAAGGTCAGCATTTCAAAACCACTGGCTAGAAAGACCCTTAAAGAGTGACAATCTTGGACACCCACAGGGGTGTCATTATGAGTTAGCATCAACTCAATGGCGTTTTGGAAAGTTGGGTTGTATCTGTCTGCCTCTGCAAAAATGGTAGTTCCTCTCAGTGTTTGCAATTTCTTTAGCTGATTGTTGCTTGGAATGACATCACATTTTCTCTTAATGCTTATCCAATAATAAGATTTTTCTTTTATTTTTATCCTCAGGGTTTCCTATGTGATTGTTTATTTTTTCTGAGTACTTCGGCCAACAATCAACATTCACAGAAGTAGCAGCCAAGAAATCAAATGACATATACCAGTGAGCAGATTTTCTGCAAAAGGCCTCTGCACCATCTTCAAAAGCAAAGATGACACCTTGAAGACAGAGCGACCCAAGCTGTGATACTTTCCATTGTTTCAAGTACATGTGAAAGGTACATGTTGAAAATGCAGGATGGAGAAGGATTAGATGAATTTGAATTATGGCAGTGAAGCATAGTGAATGTAAAATGAACTGCAAGAAGTGCATCTGTCTGTTTTTGTACATCCAGAAAGCTCGCTCATTTGAAATGAGGATGAGGAGAAGGCATGTCCCTTACTTTGCACATGTTCCCAGGAAGGATCATTTCTGGAGAAAGCCTTGATGCTTGTGAAAGTAGAGGGTTCATGAAAAAGAGGAAGACCCCCAATGAGATGGAGAGAGAGAGCGGCCACAATAATGGTTTCAAACATAGTAACCACTGCGAGTATGTTGCAGCACTGACCAACTTTTTGTTCTGCTTTACCTAAGACTCCCACCACTCATCCATAACTCCGAGGTCCCCAACCACAATAAGATCCATCAGAGATTTTTGCGATGATGGAAATGTTCTCTATTAGTATTGTCCACTATGATAGCCACTAGCTACGTTAGCTTTGGGATAGATACCTGTAACATGACTAGTGCAAGTAAAAAATGGAATTTCTAATCCTCTTTGATTGAAACAGTTACTAGAGAGCAGCTCCAAAATCCCTTAATAAAAGGCACTCTTGAAGTAAAATTAGGAACGTATACTATAATTTCAAAGTGACATGAGGACGATTGATTTCGAAGGACTCGTTAAATTCTATGCCATTAACACAGGGGTTTTGGAAGCAAGGCCACAAAATTTCATGAAACCAATAGTTTAAATCTCTTCAAAAGATAATAACTCTGCTTTATGGGAAACACACGGGGTACCTATTGCTCTAGTCACAATCCTGCAGTAATTATGCTCTAGCCGTAGAAACATGGACAGACACAGGGGTTTAAAAGGTGTGGGAGGGGACAGTGGGAGTAAGCTTCTGACTATACAAAAATTCAAAAAAGGATTTTGTATACATGCTCTTACGTTTGCTGTGACTATACCCATGAATACACCAGGGACAAAGTGATGAAGCCTTCTTAGCTATAAACCAACACCTTAGGGACTAAGTCGCTGGGTCTCTAGGGACTCAGGAGCATTGTCTCAGGAGCACTAAAATCAATGGGCATAAGACAGTTAAAAAAAACAAAACAGTATTTTATATCCCACTCTGATGAGTAGTGTCTGAGGCCCTAAAAGTTCTAAAGATGTCAGTGAAGGTGCAGCTAATGTTTTCTCCATATCCTGAGAAAAGAATTGTTATCAAAATCAAAAGACGCATGAACACAATTAGCCTAATGGTATAATGGGTCATCAAAACATCAGGATCCACAACCCTGATGGGACTGGATGGTGCCTAATTGCCGCTACTCCAATGGTTCTGACAAGTTTCACATCAGAGGTCCTGGAGAGTGTCAGGGGAAAGGTGGGACAGAAAGCAAAATCATAAAAGGGACTAGGCTTCCTGGGAGAATAGAAATGAATGGAACTTCCAAGACCATGGCTCTTAATCACCAGTCAGACCGGGAATAGAATGCACCCATGTGGCTCAAATCTCAGCACTATGACAGCTCTATAAAGGGAATAATAACACTAATGTTGGTAGACACACCTCAGATTAATCCATTATTTAAGATCAAAGGGGCATCATTTATTAAAAGAAAAAATTGAGAGTTAGGAAAGAAGATTCATAAACAAGAAACACAGGAAGACTAAGTGATGGTTCATTCAGAGGATTGCAGTGGATGAATGAAAATAAAAGGCGAACTGTTGAATGTGAAACGGATGGTCTGTTCTGTAAACCATCCCCTGATTCACAATAAAGAGTTTATTTAAAATCCCATCTTCCTTTCCCAGTATTTCATGCTGGTGTGCACTTAAAGACCTTCCTTTGTGTTCACACAGTGTGTGGCCGGAGCACGTTAGCATGCTTTGCTGAATCAGTGAGGCCATTTCTTGGAATTTCTTTGGGGCATGAGAAATTCAAAGAATGGTCCTCGCAGAGAACAAGTAGGGCTTGAAAATATCATTATTACTATGGTCGTAAGCTCCAAAGTATTTTTACTGCACCATAGAAAGCACGGGGCTCCTGAGGTTGCCCCTGTTTCTTGAAAAATGTTGTAATTTTACAACAGTATTAAATATTGGCTGTGCAAAAGAAGCAGGCTTTTCCTGAAAAGAAAAGTTTATAGGAAGCCTAAAGGGAAGACTTGAAAAAGAAAGTTTACATCAAGGTCAAAAGGCACCTGCTGGCATAATGGGTTATGCATTGGGCTGCTAACTGCAAGTTCAGGAGTTCAAAAATCACTAGCTGCTGAAAAATGAGACTTTCAAGTCTCATAAATATTTACACTTATCCTATAAACAAATGAATTTGCCTTTTGTTTTTTTCATGTCTATCTATATAAGATAGGCAGGAAAAACAATCCTGAGGAGGAAACAATGAGACCGATGGTTCCAGGATGGCATGGCAGAGGGGGAGGTGGAAGAAAGGTAGCCAATAAACTCAGGGCAAAGGACAACAAGTGATCTAAAGTCAATGGTGAGAGGATGATATAAGATGATGCCTGGTGGGGCTTGATCAAGTACAATATAGCTTAGAGGAGTTACTGAAAGCCAAATGGTATTCCAACATGATAGTGAGACAAGAGGAAGGCTAAAGGAAAGAGAGGAAAGAACTACGAAGCAAAGGACATTTCTAGAGGTCCAATACAGGCATGCACACATGTATATATATTTATATATAACTATAGGGACATAGATTTATGTTATATGTTAAATATTAATGTAGCACACAGCTATTTGGCCTCTAATCAAGTACTCCCTCAATGCAAGAACATTTTGTTCAATAACCTCGCATTTTCGGATGCTCACTTTGCCAACATGATCCCTGAAGACAAAATGGGTGCATAAGCAACTGTGGTGAAGAAAGCTGATGGTATCTGGGTATTAAAAGATATAACATCTCAGATCTTAAAAGATTGAAGATAAACAAGCAGTCATCTAGCTGGGAAACAACAAAACCTACATGGAAGAAGCACATCAGCCTGTATAATCATGAGCTTTGGATAGGATCAGATATCAGATGCCAGAAGATTCAGAACAATTATTCATATCAATGCAAATGAGGGAGCGGATGTGAGGGGCGAAGTTGAGAACTAAAGCCCATCTGTAGACAGTTAACTGTCTCACAGAAAGGTCGCAAGGAAGGGATGAGCCGGCCGGCAGCAGTACAGCACTGATGAAACATACAACATCCCTTGAGTTCTTTAATCCTTCCTCCCCTGACTCTCATGACCCCAATTCTACCTTACAAATCTGGCTAGGCCAGAACATGTACACTCCTACAAAAAGATCTCTCACACACGGAGGCCAGGACAGATGAACTCTTCAGACACAATAATGGGAGTAGTGATACTATGAGGGTAAGGGTAAGGTGGAGAGAGAAAGAGGGAACTGATCATAGTGATCAACATATAAGCAGTCACCCCTGGCTGAGGGGTGGGGCAAACAACAAAGACATGGATGAAGGGAGACAGAGAATGGTATAATATTTGAAAATAATAATAATTTATAAATTTCCCAGCATTCATGATGGAGGAAGAGTAGAGAAGGGAGGGGAAAAAAGAGGAGCTGATACCAAGGGCTCAAGCAGAAAGAAAATATTTTGAAATGGATGATGGCAACACACGTACAAATGTGCTTGACACAATGCATGAATGGGTTGTTATCAGAACTGTAAGACCCCCCCAATAAAATGATTTTTAAAAAGCAAAAACAATTTATACTCAGAAACCTAAGGGGGGCAGTTCTTGTCTGCTGTATTGGTTCTGTGTGAGTCAAACTCAACATCATGGCAGTGAGAAAAGGAAGACAGTGTGAAAATGCTCCCTTTGCTACTGCAGTCCTTTCTTCTACCTGTCGGTTGGTAGGTGTTGTCTAGTCGGCTCCAAACCATGGAAGCCATGGCTACTACAGAGCAAAGATGTCTCAGTCTTTTGCTATTCACTCAATTGTCATATGTGAGTCCATTGCTGCAGCTAGTGTGTCATAAAACATTCTTCCAATTTTTAGCTGACCCTCTGCTCTAGAAAGCATGCTGCCTCTCTCCAGAAATTGGCCATTCCTCATAGCTTGTCTAGAAATATTTGAGACAAGTTATTGTGAATTGAAATATAAGGGGTGTATAAGTGCTGGAGACTGTGCTTTTAATTTGGGATACACACACACACACACATATATATATATAATGTTGTAGGAGTCATATGGGGTAGTTGTATTTACAGGTTTTTGAAGGACAGAGCAGCACATACTTTTACTAATTGGCTATACCATTTTGAATTCACTTCGGCAATGTATAAGGGCTACAATTTCCCTACAGCCTCACCAACATCTGTTATTTATTTGTTTATAGCTCAACTATCCCAGTACTTTGAAATAACACTTTGTTCTTTTGATTTGCATTTTGATGATCGCTAATGTTGCTGGATATCTTTTTATCTGCTTGGTAACCATTTGAAGGTACAGTTTAGAAGCATGACTATTTAAGTCCTTTGCTATTTCATGATTGCATTATCTGTTCCTTTGTTGTTTGTTTCATACATATTGTGTATTAGATTCTTATAAAATGTATTGTCTCTGAAGCTCTTCTTCTACCTATTGCCCTGAAATAATTTTAAAACAAATCCAGTGAAGTACTCGAACCAAGCAAAGGTTACCTTGACTTGGTAAAATTGTCTTCCTTAAGATTTATGATTTATATAGGATCAAAGTAGCAATAACTTGCAAGATAATTTAGAAAACTTAGAGGGCAAGGAATTTATGCTAAATGCAGAAAACAGCTTAGAAAATGAATGCAAGAAAAGTTGCAAAACTTGAAGAATGTGATTAATCAATGTGACTCATGTGTACATGTCGAAGTGGTTGAATTTGTTTATACCTGATCGCGCACTTACTCAACAACAAATTTTAAAATGCATGCATTGTTATGGAAAAAAGTTACCTGTGAAATGTTAAATGAAACACTGTCACTCATATTTAGCAACTAACATAATTTTTCTATCGGTATCTAGTATCCTGCACTTCTCTCATCTTGAAATGCTCCAAGGACAAACAGAATCTCTGGGGCTGTGTGGTGGAGGAGGGTGGAACAGGGTGGGGAGGGGGGGGCGGCAGAGAGGGAGGAAGAACCACTGGGGAGATTCAAGCTGTAGACAGAGGTTTATAACCTCATCTTATAATCCATTGATTCTTGGAGCCTTTAAATGAATCATGTTAGTTTCAATGACAAGTCCATTAGCTGTAAGGAGCTTGAACCAAAATCTGAGGAATGCCCTTCTATAGAAAAGATCCAGGAAATTAGCACTGTACTAGAAATGGCACCTCTAAAATGACAGAATCGGGACAAATCAAATCTAAAATGATAACATCTAAAGTGCTAGACACATTTATGTACGTAATATAAAATGATAAATTCTATTTGATTGACTTAATATGCAAAAAGTGGCTAAAATAGCATTATCAGACCAAACACTAAATCTATGACCATTGTGTTGATTCCGACTCATGTGATCCTATCTAGAGTGTCCAAGGGTGAAAATCTTATTGGAGCAGATAACACCATTTTTTCTGCCATGGAGAGACTGATGGGTTTAGTCACTAACTCTGTAGCCTAACACTTATCCGACAGCACCAATGGAGCTTCTATCTATCCCAAACCTCCTGGCCACCAAGTCAGTTCTCTTTCATCAAGACCTTATAGAACAGAGCAGACCTGACCCTGTCCGTCTCCAAAACTATAAATCTTTACAGGAGTAGAAAGCCCTGTCTCTCTATCTGTAGAATGCATATATTCAATAGGTCATGCTATCATTAGTGTTTAGGCATTTAAAATTAATGTTTAATTTTGTGTACTCTAAAGCAGATTCCAAAGACATGGTGTTCCATCCTAATATCTAATGTAGATGGACTCTAAATCAAAAGAAATGATCAATATTCAACCATTAATAGAAGTAGCATGTGTATTCAATGGTATTGAAGGAAGAAGTCCAAATGGTATTGAAGGCATTAGTGAACCACAAGGTTCCCTGACTTGATGGGAGCTATGTCAACAATTAAATTATATCAATAAGCTGATGAAGCACTGGAAGAACTACTTATCTAGGCCAAGAATTTTAGAAGCTAGCCACTTGGTCAACTGCCTGGAAGACATTCATAATTGTGCCCATTCCAAAGAAATGTTTTCCAACAGAGTGCAAAAATTATCAAACAATATCCATAATACCCCATGCAAATACATTTTTGTTGAAGATAACTCAAAAATAGTTATAGCAGTACATTGAGAGGGAGCTGCTAGAAATTTAAACCATTCAAAAGAAGGCATGGCATGAGAGGTATTCTGTCAGATGGACCTTGGCTGAAAGCACAGAGCGTCACGAAGATGTGTACTTCTGTTTTATTGACTATGCAAGGGCATCAAACAGTGTGGATGATACTAAACCATGAATAGTATTAAGATGAATGAGAGTTCCAGAATACTTCATTATACCTTTGCAGAACCTGTTCATGGACCATGAGGTAGTTGTTTGAACAGAGCATGGAAATACAAAGGAAAGGTGGGTACCAGGGTGGTATTCCTGCATCATAGCTCTTCAACCAGTATGGTGAGCAAATAATGCATGATGCTGAATTGTATGGCAAAGTGTATGGCATTAGATTGGAAGGAGGCTCATTAACAACCTTTGATATGTAAACTGACCATATCAAAGGAGGTCTTGAACTCCTTGCTGATGAAGAGCAAGGTTGGAAGCCTTAGGTATAGATTGCAACTCAGTGTAAAGGGAACCCAAATCCTCACAACTAGATGAACAGACAACTTCATGAAAAATGAAGAAAAGATGGAAGTGTCTGGGAGTTCATTCTATTTGTCTCTTGCAATTAAGGCTCATGAAGAAATCCAAGGACACTGCATTGAGGACATCTCCTGCACAGCACATTTTTAAAGTGATAGAAAGCAAAGATACCCCTTTTAGAACTAAGGTGTGCCTGACCCAAAGCCATTTGGGTACTTTTCAGTTGTATCATGTGCATGTAAGAGTTAGATAATAAATAAGGAAGGCTCAGAAGAACTGATGTGTTTCAATTATGACATTGTTGAAGCAAATTGGTAGTACTGTGAATTGTAAGAAGAATAAACAAATCTGAATTGGATGAGCTACAATTGGAAATTGTCCTTAGAAGTGAGGATGGCAAAACTTTTGTCTCATATTTAGGATATGTTAACAGGACAGCTAGGTCCCTGGAAAAAGGCATCATGTTTGATAAAGTAGAGGGTTAGTGACAATGACTAAGACTCTCGGGGAGATGAACTGACACAACGGTGGCAATATTAGGCTCACATAACAGCAGTTGTGAAGATGATGGAGACTAGGGCAGCTTTGTTCTATGACCTGGTACTAACTGCAAGGCACCTCGTAATAAGAACAACACTGTGTAACCATGAGACATATATGAAAATTAAAGATAAAGATTGTGGGGGGAAAAAAGATAAAGATTGTGAATCTTTTGCCTGTAGGAAAGTGTTTGTACTTTCACATTTGCTTTCGTGATATAAGGTAGAAACCTAGTATAGCCATTTCTCATTTATCTATAGAGTCAGGTTCCAAAGCGCAAGGGCGTTAGTTGAAAATTAGCATCATGTGAACATGGGGGATGATCACGTGATTACATAACTTCCAAATTACAGCCAACACAAGGGCCAAATCTCATCATTACATACCTGTCAAACGCCTGAGAATCAGGGCCCAGTCAAACTAACACATCACCTTAACCATCGCAACTAAGGTTACTTTCACCTGTCACTTGGTATTGGTTACTGTCAGCTGTAGGGTGCTCATATGTAAAACAGTGGGGTTGTAAGTTTTCTACCACTGTTGCAATGTCCAACATGTTGGAAAGTGTGCTGGTCGCTAAGCCAAGAGTTGGTGTGATGTAACAATGTACCATGGGCAATAATTTTTGGCGAAGTGTGTGCTACAGTACTTTCATCCTCATAAAACACTTCGCTCTCTTTAAGACAGAAAAAGAGAAGGAGAAGCAAAGAAAAGCTTAAATTAAGATCCTACTCCTTATGGTGTAATCAAGGAGATAAGTAGTGCTTCCTTCCAGCTGATTTTATTAACATTAAAGTTTTATGATAAATTATGAAGATCCCTAGAGCTAAACACCCAATTAAAATAACATAAGCATGGCAGGATGTCTATTATAATGTTTTTCTTAGAAGAAAAATTCCTAATTATAGTACTGATAGACTTCTGCATGGGCACAGAACTGCTGTGGGAATGCACTGGAATCAGTTCTAATTAACAGGTATATATTTCCAATATGGTGCCAGCTCTGAAAACGAGTGAAGTTCAATCTTTTAAAATTCAAGTTTCTGGAAATGAAAGTATAATGACGCATCATTTCGACCTTTCTAAGGACAGCGATGCATCTTTGCTGGTTAATGAGTACAGCTGATCAAAGCTGAGCGTAGTAGAAAAGAGTAATGACTAGAAAGGATGGCCAAAACCAATCTGTGAGACCATCACAACTCACAGTGCACTCATTGCCACCACAATATTGGGGTGAGGTTCTTTTGAATTGGTTTTGACTCATAGCAATTTTAAGTGCAATAGAACAGAGCACTGTCTGGTCCTGGGCTAGCCTCATAGTTGTCATGGTTGAGCCCATTGTTCCAAACATTGAGCCTCATATTTTGAACGCCTTTCAACTTGTCAGAGGGGTTGAACTACAAGAGGGATTCATCCTCTGCCACTGTATGAGAAAATACTCAATTGCAATTGTGGCGGTCATGTACTTGATGTCAATTTCATGATTGGCATGTAGGAGTGGGGTCTAGTCCGTTAATCTGGAGATAGTCAATGAGGCCTCTGTGAGAATATGGCTTTCTCCTGAGAAGTTTGGGAAGTCTTGTGGTATTTTCCCAATTGGAGTAGAGAGACTTGATTCAGTTTCTGAGACGATGAACAACTGACAAGACAAGATGACAGCATGCTAATCAATCCTGTTTCCTAGAGATTAGAGGAGCCAGATTAGAGGCCACATGGGTTTGCCCTGATGAAGCCAAACCTCTGCCAGGGCTGAGAGGCTTGGGCAGCTATGGGGAGACCCCGGTCAGCGCTGAGATGCTTCTACTGCCACCAGACACACTCACCTGTGGTTGTCCTAGTGTCATAGAACATGCTTTATAAGTTGGAAGGAGACTTTATAAACTGGTATTGGACATATGGGCTAATATCCGACTTATGACTTTGGACTGGATTGGGCTGGGATGCTTTCTCAATGTTCCATTCCTTTTGTATATAAACTTTTCCCTTTTTTCCATATGCATGCCTATGAATTTGTTTCTGTAGTTTATCCAGACTAACACAGGAATTTATACTGTTTTCAGTAGCTAATCCCCCACAAGTGAACACTCTCTTCCTTCTTCCTGGTGTATCTTACTCTGGAAGCTCCATAGAAACTTGTCCATTATGGATGACTCTGCTGGTATTTGAAATACTGATACCTTGGAATACTGACATACCTTCCAGCACCACAGAAAAATGTAAGCTTCCACAAGAAGACCAACTGATAGACAAGTGGTGGTTACTCTCATAGGTCCACTACAAAGAAAAAAAAAACTTACTACCATCAATCTGATATCAACTGAGAGTGACCTTATAGGACAGGATAGAACAGATCCTCTGAGTTCGCAAGACTGAAATTCTTTGTAGGAATCGAAAGCCCCATCTCTTTCTTGCAGAGTAGCTGGTGGATTTTAACTGCTGACCATGCAGTTTGCAATTCAAACTGTAACCTTTCCGCAACTAGGGCTCTTGACACAAAAAGAGTAAGGAATAATGTGGGTTTCCAGTCTCCACAGTTAGCAAGTAAACCAAGTTAAAAGCTGTTTTTGTTTTTCTGTCTAAAAATATAAATACAATAAAATAATTCGTTTTAGTCCTGAAGAACTATTGCAAAATCTCAAAAAAGGAAATGAGATTTGAGGAATAAAACTATAATTAGTTCAATCAATGAATTAAATGACTGCATTTTGCAAACAAAGCTACTCAACTTTTTTTCTCACAGGCTTTTGTGTTTGCTTCCAACTCTAAAGCTCCCACTAATTGTGGACATTTTATTCATTTTATATAATGCTTACATTGGTTATTTAATTCATTTTAAATGAATTTTCTTGTGAATATCATGCCTAACATTGTATATATGCAGACAACCCAATCTTGATTGGTGGAAGTAAGGAGGATTTGAAGCATTTGCTGATGTCCATCAAGGTTTGAAGATTTCAGTTTGGATTCGAGTTCAATGTTTAAAAAAAATAAAAGAATCCTCACAATTAGACATGATAAACAGAGAAAAGTCTGAAGTTGTCAAGAATGTTGTTTTGCTTGGATCCCCAGTCAAAGCTCATGGAACCAACAGTCAAGAAATCAAAGGACTCATTGCATTAAGCTAATCTGCTGCACAAGACTTCTTTAAATTGTTGAGAAGCGACATTTCTTTGAGAAAGAAGATGCACCTGACCTAAGTCACGGTAATTTCAATCACCCTTTAAGCATGTGAAAAATGGATAGTGAATAAAGATGACCAAAAGAGAATGAAAGTAGATGAATTATGGTGATGGTGAGGAATATGGAAAGTACCATGTACTGACAAAAGAACAAAAAAATCTGGCTTAGAACAAGTACAGAAGGATCCTTACAGGAAAGATGATGAAACTTCATCTCGTGTACTTTGGACATGTTCTCGGAAGAGAGCACCGCTGGAGAAGGGCATCATGCTCGGTAAAGTGGAATGACAGCAAGAGGAGAAAGGCTTTGACAAGACACATTGCAATAGTGGTTGCAGCCATGGGCTCAAAGACAGTGACAATCGTGCAGATGGGACAGGACCCCAGGACGAGGCGGTATTTGGTTCTGTTGTACATAAGGTTGCTGTGAGTCGGAACGGATTTTCATGGCAGCCACAACAATCAAGGGGTGATCTTGGTAGATGTAATAGACATCATGGGAGTTTCCAATGATTTCTTTCAATCATTTTATTCAGGGTTTGTACAACTGCAGCTCTTATCTGTACCAGTGAAAAATCTCCGGTCCAGCCGGATTTGTAAGGTAGACTTGGGATCATGATAAACACACACACACACACACACACACACACACACACACTGCATTAATGAGAAACAGATCAGTAAACAAATGAGTAATTTTTTTTTCAGCAGAGCAATAGATTCTTCAAGGGTAGCAGAAGCTGTTTTACGAGATTTTCCTTGGGAAACTTTACTCCCATCCATTCTTGCTTACCCCCAAGTAATCATCTTGCCCTTTTCAGACTTCTATATCTTTCCAAACCCCAAAGAACACATAAAAAGAACACAGTGAATCCCTTAGGAGTGCCAAAGCTGCCATTTGGACATGAGATACATAGAAGAATGTAGGATTCTTTGGGGGAAGGGTTAGAGAGAAAGATATGGGACCTCAGAAGTATATAGACTGAAATGGAGGATATGCTAAGACAGGACAGTCTCAAAGATTGGTATTTTTGTTCCATAAAAGTTTCTAAGGCTTTATGACAGTACTTTTTTATTTCCCCTCACATAAATGAACGGGAGATGATTCCTGTGTAATGATATATGGATTGGTATTTCTTTACAACAGACTAGGATCTTAGCTCAGAGTCCAACTCAGTATTTTAGACATAGAACTTCTTTGAAGATAACTCTATTTAGTCACTAGGTCAATTATTAGGAGATATCGCCCAACGTCTGCCAGCTGCAGATATGACACAGGCTGCAGCTATGGAAGTACTTCAATCTTCTGCTGTCCTTGCCGGAACCTGTGCCCCATATACCCCATCCGCTCTCCCAGGGTGGCTCCCTCTTCTTTCTCTTCTGTTCTCTCTGCTTTCTCCCCTTCCACCTACTTCCAATTGTGGTTTCTGATATCTTCTGGTTCTCTCTCTTTCTCTCTCTCTCTCACGTGCACCCAAGAAATAGCTTGTTTTACCACTTCTGCCACCTTTTTGTGACCAGTCCTGAAACCCCTCTACACCTTCAGGTCCTCCCCCTGTATAACGGACACCCGACCCAGTGCTTTTAATAAGAGGAGCTCTTAAAGGTTTGGGGGTGTCTTTTTGGCATCACGGCCTCTGGTGGTCGTGGGAGCTACCCAGCGCTGCTCCTGAGAGCCGCCTCGGGATTTGAACCACCCAGCCAGCGGGCTGCAGTCCCGCACTCAACCACTTACGCCACCAGGGCTCAGCCTTTAAAATTTGATTCTACTTTATTCCTGGTTTTCTTTAACCCCATATCCACTGTGCTCCAGCCATATTGATTTCCTTTCTCATTAGTGCTTTGACTTGTGCCTCTCTCTCTACTTGCCATGTCCCCCCACTGTTTTCTCTCTCACTGTGAAATGTCACTGTCTGATAGACGTGTGCCTTCCCCAGACGAGAGCTGTATGTTTTTCGACCTCCAGGTAACCTATTTCCACAATATTCGGTTCCATTTAAAAAAGAAAACACCTTTGTTTTTTTCTGAATATATCTTTCTTCACAAAATAAATCAAGGTATCCTGTCAGAAAATTGGGGGAGTTTTCTGAAGGCGGAAAAATGGTTTGTATTTTCCACACTGTCCTCACACTTGGTCTGCTGGGGAGGGAAAACGCAGGATCTTCTGTCTAAGGAGGCTTAGATCAGACACCTAACAGTAGAATCTGGGTTTTCAAAAGAAATAGAAATATAAAATCCACTCAGAAGAAATCTGATTCTTATCTCCCTGCTTTAACAAATATTTCAGCACAGTAATTTGTTGAAAGGGATAAAAATTCCAATAACACATGTACATTTAAAAAAAGGGTGGGGGTAGTTTAGTTTTTCCTTCTGTCTTCCTGAGTCTCTACCAGGAACAACAATTTTTTTCGACTTTTTCCCTGACATGGACTCATTATTTTAGCACCATGTTGTGTTCCCTCTTTCCTCTTCTTCCAAACATCTTAACCAACATTAAAAAAAATTGTGCCCTAATTATGCTTTTGGTTTCTTTTCCCCTTATTACAAAAATGGGAGTTCAAGTCTGAATTACTATAAATATCTCCATTATGCAGTTTAGATGTTAGTGGTCAAAGAAGCCATGGAGAGAGAGATACACAGGAAATGTAAATAGATGAGCTCTAACATGCTAAATTAAAGACTCAGGAGAAGACAGGAAGACAGACTAGCGGGGCTCTGAGGTCTACTTCCTTCTTTCAAGCCTTCCTTCTTTCAATCACAGCTGCTCTGTGTCAAGCTGTTATACACCAGGTTCCAGGTAATAGTTTACTTAAGGAGAAAGGTTGGCTTTAGGGGAAAATGATTGAAAATTACTGTTCTTCATCTTCTAACTTTGCTTGCCTTTTTGGCAAAGTCAAATGCTACCAATCTTTAAAAGCAAGTTAAATTCCTACCAAACAGATGCAGTCTATCGATTTCCAAATACCCTGACTATGTAACTAGTACGGGATATGTTACTTATCTATTTATTTAGTTAGTTATTTTCAACTCTCCCCCCACCTATAGTTAGACTACAAATTTATTTTGACAAAAATAATACCTAACACAATTTTCACTTCGCTCACTCAGACTAAAATTGGGATAATTGAGGATGACAAACTCTGATTAAATGGCCATGGTTTAAATGAGAAAGAAAAAGGAACAAGTTACAGTTGGGATAAAGAATACCAATATCCTATGAGCAGAATTGAGAACAAAGAGAAACTTCTCTTTGGGACTCTAAGTTGACAAAGGAATTAGGAAGAGTGGCATGAAGAATAAGGAGTGAATCCCAAGGTCCTGGCCTTTTTTTTTCTTTTTTGGTATATCAAAGAAAATGCAAGGGCACACTCTTAATGCCTAAATGCTTTATTTGTCAAAACTGACAGCTCCTATATCTATCTAAATTCTCCAAAAGGAATACCAATTTAACCTAGAAGAAAATATACTTTGTGGACTTATCAAAAAAAAAATAAGTAATGTACCTTTATTAAAAATATTACCTAGTGAGTGATCTTTTTTCATTTTTCTCACACATACTTTGCCTGTCTGCTTTGTAAGTCTGCACTTCATTGGAGGTGATGGCAGGGAGGTGGGGGGAGAGGAGTGGGCACTAAGCAACATATGCTGCATCAATTAAAGAATTCATGTCCCACAGTACTGGCTTGCAGAAGCTACACTGATTGAAAAATTGCTTGTTTGATGACAAAACAAACTTGAAGGTAATTGCAATTACATAGAAAAGGCACAATGTTGCTACAGTCTCATCACCTGAGTTTAGATCTCAGTTGATTGCAGCTGTGTAATAGGTTCTCTCTGTATTATTTTGAGAGCCACACTGCTATGGCCAGGTGGCTTTTGCAACAGCTTTCATGTTTCCCTTCTTAAGGTGTCTGCATAGCTTTGCTACAAAATTGCCACAAGACAAAAGCATGCCCTACAGTTGTCATCACTTTGTTCTTTGCAGCTTTACTTGGCTTAGCTTAAAATGTCAAAAAACAACGAATAGTTTAGTGCATTAAGGGAACGATTTAATTAATTAATTAATTAAAATGCTAATGGATTTATCTAGGCATCTTAATTAAAAGTGCACTGATTAGAATTAATTAAAAGATTAGCAAATGTTTTGGAAATGATGATGGCAATATGTGTACAAATGCGCTTGATACAATTGATGTCTGGACTGTTATAAGAGGCCCCATAAAATGATTTATAAAATTTTAAAAATTAGTTAAAGGATTAAATTAATTAAAATTTTATGTTAGAATTGAGACTCACACAGCTCTCTCTTCTCATGGATCTTCGGGATGATTTAAATTAGATAGAATCTTAGTGCTACGCTCCTGAAACTATTGGCTTGAACTCTTGTTAAAATTAAAAAAAAAAAAAGAAATCAGTCACACTGTATTTTTAGAAGTTATAATTACTCAACTCTGAATTAGAAACTTTATGCCAAGTTCAAAGTGATGAGAAGATGGAATATTCATTTCTTAAATGTAAGCAACTTTCCAATGTAGGATATAGATCTGATAAAAATAACCCTTCCAACTTAAAGTCACAACTTAATATCATTCACAATTCCTTCACAGGACTCCTTGATAAGAGCTATTTTTCTGTTAAAGAGAGTTGATGTTGTATTAGTTATAAGACTGTTTTACCCAAGAATCAGTGGTTCAAGCCCATTGAAGAATGATGTGGTAACCTACTTCCATAAAGATTACAACCTTAAAAGGCAGACAATATGGTTCTACTGCCTCCTATAGGGTCTCTGTGAGTAAAAATTGATTCAACAGCAATTTTGTTCTATTAGTTTAATTTGGCTGGAGAGTCTATGCTTTCTAGAAACAATTTAGCTTGTATTGAAAGGGCAATGACTCATTCACATGATTATATTTTTTGACATGAATTAACATCTTTAGGGAAATATAATAGTATATCATATACTATACTCTGGAACAAAGGGAACACTCTGTAAAAAAAAGATAAAATACCTAGAGTGCATATTTTAAAAATAAAAATAACTGAGCAATCCTTCAATAAACCAGAAAGCAAACTCATGGCCATCAAGTTGCTGCCAAGGCATGGCAGCCTTAAAGGGCAGGGCAGAATTGTCTCTGGGAGGTTCCTAGACTGTGACTTTTCAAAGGAGTAGAAGCCCCTGTCTTTGCCCTGGGGACTGGCTAGTCTCAAACTACGAACCTTGTGGTTTGCATTTCAACTCTTCATCACTCCATCACCAGGATTCCTCTCAATAGATAGCCCACATTAGTGAGGGCATACTTCTGAAGGATTACTTAGCAAGATGGAAAGGACACACACACATATTTTCTGTGAAAAATAATGCAGATGAAAAAATAATGGAAACAATTATTATATTCTCAAAAGGATGAGAAAATATATCCTGAAGTACCAATCCTTATCTCTTTGGAATTTAAAAATACATAGTATAGAAAATAAAACAGAGAAAAACAAGAGATAAAGAGTCTGTTAAAAAAAAAAAAGTCCATACAGCAGAAAAGTGGCCTGAGCCTCAGATTAGAGTTAGCTCATTGTACATTGGGCTGGATTAGTCCTCACATCTAGAGATAGAAGGATTAGGAGGAAGCATTCAAGAACTACAAGTCCGTCTCCATCAAAACATGGAAACACAGAGAATCCAGGACAGATAGACCCTCTCAGGACCAATAATAAGAGAAGTAATATCAGGAGGGGAAGGGGAAGGTGGGATGAGAAAGGGGGAATTGATCACTATGATCTACATATAACCCCCTCTCAAGGGGACAGACAACAGAAAAGTGGGTGAAGGGAGACCAGTCAGTGCAAGACATGAAAAAATCATAATAAATTACAAATTATCAAGGATCCATCCATGAGGAAGTGAGAGTGGGGAGGAAGAGGAAAAAAAGGAAGAACCGATACCGAACTCAAGTAGAAAGAAAATGTTTTGAAAATGATGATGGCAACAAATATACACATGGACAGATGTATAGATCACCATAAGAGCTGTACAAGTCACCAAAGAAAATGATTTTTTATAAAAGAAGAAATGTAATCAAAAGATTATGGAATTTTCACATGAAGGTTTTGGAAGCTCCTTACTCCCATATAAGTTCATTATTTACAAACAAATGCCACAATTTTGAGGAAAATTGAGTAAAGGGAAACAAAGGATAATCTAAAAAAATTGAGATCAGAAATGAATTGTGTATTGGAGGAATTAGAGCCAGGGGTCCTCAAACTATTGCCAGCGGGCCACATGTGGCCCACGGAGGACATTTATCCGGCCCGCTGGTTGGTTTTGCTGCACTGCTGTCCTGCTTAGCAGCCGACTCACCCTGGGCCTGCAGTGAATTTGTTCATAGTTTTTTTGCTTTCTTTTTAAAACTATAGTCCAGCCCTTCAATGGTCTGAGGGGCAGTGAACTGACCCCTTATTTAAAAAGTTTGAGGATCTCTGTAAGGGCACAAGAAATGAAAATAAAAGCAACACAGTTATCAATATACTTTTCTTTCCCAGAGAAAATGATTATCTATCTAGATTACTTAGGAAATAAGAAAGTTAAACTTTTACACTGGATCCAACTTCAAAATATGAAACATCAATATATAATCTATATACTAAAAATGAAAGTATACCTAATATCATATATACTAACATAACTATAAGAATGTCATACATATATAAATTACCCTATGTAGATAAATCTAATTAGAAATAGAATAATTACTATCGAATCAAGAAGACAGAAGAAGCAACCCTGAATAACTTGGAAAATTAACCAGATTCCTGGATGAAAATGAAACTCTTCAAACACTAATTTCCTAATTTATTAAATTGGATATTTTTGATTAAATGCAATGATGGCGATGTTTCACTTCAATTTTCTTTCATTGAATGATAGTAGTGATGGCACAAAGCTACAAAAATATTTTGCAAGGAGTGACAATAAAATTTTATCAATTTGAATACTGCAATAATAAGTAGTGCAAGCAATAGTGTGGGCATTGATAAAGCAATAGAACAGAATGGCCGATCTAGAATAATTCTCATATGTATGCAGAAATTTTGTGAAATCAAATGCATTTTCAATAAGGGGGTAAAAAGAGCAATTATTTAACAAATGCTATTAGGACTACTGGCTGTCACAGAAAAACTAATTTTTAATTTAAGGCATATCAACAAACATAAATTTGTGATTAGTATAATTTACATGCAAAAAGTATAATGATATAGAAGTACTTTAAATTTTCTTTCTTTTTTTGGGGGGGTGGGGGCATCACTGCTCTCCGGTAGTGGGAGGAGGAGGCCCAGCCCCACTGCTGGAATTGAACCTCCGTCCCAGTGGGCCGCAGTCCCGCGCACAACCACTACGCCACCGGGGCTCAGCCCTTAAATTTTCTTTTGCATTGCATATTTTCAAGCCTACTTGGCATCACAAGAAATGAGATTTTCAGAGACGAAGAGAACACAGGTGGTATGGTCTACATATAGGAAAGGAACTCAGAAAATATGTGTCACTGTAGACTTTTCTTGACACAGGAGATGAACTAATTTCATCCTGTATTCTTTAAACAAGGTAGACTAATCAAAACTGATTATATTTGCCTGAGGGAAAATAGGAACTGTTTTGTTTGGACTTTGCTTTTGAAATTATTTTTGTGGCTGTAGAGAATATACCCAGCAGCAGATACATTGATTCATCAATCTCTTTGTATGCAATACAGTGATCTTGTTTACATTCAAGTTCTGCAATCATTCTCTGGAGTGGCTCTTCCTTCATTCATGGAGACACCTACAAATTGTCCTTAAAGCAGAACTCCTCTTTAAACCAAATCATAGTTTAGCCTAATCTTCAGACTTATCTTCTTAAATAGATCAAAGGAAGACTGGCCCCTCTCTCTTTTCTATAAGACACCATTTGGAGCGTTGCACTTTAGCGTGGCAGTGGTTCAGACCAGGAAGCACTGGTGTCAGGCTGCCTGGGCTTTCAGCCCACCTCACGTAATCCAACCCAGTACCAAACACCTCATATTTCCGTGTCCCAGTTTTCTCATGAGAAAGTAAGTTAGCATAACGAAACTAATTAGCACACACAAAGTATTTTGAAGAATGTCTAGCAAATATGGGCAGATAGCCCATATTCTATGCTCCCTGGAAAGTAATAAAAACGACTACAACTTTACACAATCTTCCTGGAACAGGGCCCTGTTGCTTTTTTTCCATGCAAGGTTTAGCTGCAGCTGTGGTGAAACCTCTTTCTTGGTCAGCTCTTGCCTTCTAATCCTCCTTTGCTAAATTAGGCCTATCCTAACAATGAAAGAAGCCCTAGTGGCACAATGGTTAAGCACTTGGTGCTAACAGAATGTGGGAATATGGGTGATTTGAACCCCACCCAATAGCTACCCAGAAGAAAAGCTTGGACGTTTGC
The DNA here is from genome assembly GCA_004026705.1 of Nesogale talazaci. Lineage (NCBI taxonomy): Eukaryota > Metazoa > Chordata > Mammalia > Afrosoricida > Tenrecidae > Nesogale > Nesogale talazaci. The sequence goes on along the minus strand of PVJH01008776.1, from coordinate 29,818 downwards.
TTCTGTAAGGATTGCAGCCAAGAAAAGCAGCCAGATACATGCTATGCAGTCGCACAGCATGGCTAAAACTCTCAAATCAGCTCAACCTCAACTGCTAACAATGGAAAATTCTTTCCTTTAGGGAGAATTGGAAGCAGTGGAGGCCCTTCCTGGCTGACATTAGGCCTTGGGATTTAGTGAGGGAGGAAGGAAGTGGACAAGAATCATCTCTCTATAAGATTATTTTAAAAATTAAAACTTCCCTTACCCTCCTTCCAACTCCAATGCACAGCCAAATCAATTTTGAGACAAAGAACAGAGTAAAGCTCCCCCTGTAGGTTTCCAAGATAGTAACATTATGGGAATAAAAAGTCTCATCTTATCCTCAAGGAGTGGTTTAGAACTACTGACCTTGAAGTTGGCAGCTTGAGGTCAACCCACTGTGCAACTTGGCCTCCTCGCCTTAGCTCAGGGACAGAAAACATCTCCAAATACAGAAGATATTTAAACAGGATGGAGTAGATGCTCAGCAAAGTGTTGAATGAATTATGGAAGGAAATAATAAAGTCAAAAGGAAATGGAGGCAGCTTTGTAAAAGACATTTCCACTACTGCTAATGGCAATGAGGAAAGGGCAGGTGCAGATGCAGATAACACTGAGGATTTGATGATGGGTGGATGAGGGCTTCCTATTTTATGAAGTACTTCTAAGGAAGGTAAGTATTGAAATGAGATGGACGAGGAATTTGCTTGTTCTCAATTTGATCCATCTTAGTTGAAAAGAGTATAACTGTAGCTTCAATTTACATAATCTTTCCATGAATAAAAATAGGATGCAGATACTCAATCTGCTCCACATTTAGATCCAAACTGGAACGCAAGATTTGACAGAAATCATCTTCTATGATGGAATCGTCTTTAAGTGGTGCAAACGAATTTCAAAACAGACTCTCCTCCAAACACATGCCTCCTTTTCTGTATCCAGGGTGACATCTCCTAACTCTCTTCAGACCTTTCAGGTTGCTTTTGGTCTTCTTTGGGGTTAAGGAAAAAGGCTACCATTTTTAAATTTTCCCTGGAAAAGTCCTATGTCAATGTAAATTGGCACTTTCACCAGCCAGCTGTTGCAGGGTTAGCATTGTCAATAACTCATCCCCATGGATACATTTGTTTTGATGGTTGACGGTAATCACGGATGGCCATGCCAGTTTGCTTACTTAATTATTCCCCATACTCTAAGTCTCACCACTCACACTTCTAGTCAGGTGTGTAAAATTGCTATAATAGGAAAAATTGACACATGCGAATTTATCTGATTAAAAGTATTAGGTTTAATTCACACTCATTTATGCAAAGGAAAATCCATAATAACATAATAGGTACTGTATGCAGCTTATATGTGTTTGTGATACTTGAACTGGAAAGGTCAAAAAAGCACAAAAGAAAAGAAATGCACTTTATGCAAGAAAAATACTGCTCAGTAACTTTTAAGGGGACACAAGTAGAATTTTGATGTGGGCCAGGCTTTGAAATATTTTAATACAGATGTAAGGAGTACGTGTTTTCCATTAAGATAAAAATTCCAGTTGGATTGTATATTCTCTTTTTTCTCATTACACTTAAGTAATACATTACAGAGAATTTGCTACGAAAACTTTAGGGCAAACTTTGAGCTTATTTGTACTAAATTTCCTATGTAAAATTAATTTACAAAATTCATTTCCCTGATCAATGGCTGATCTTGGTTTATAACTCAAAAGATGTCCAGAGTTATAATGCTAGGCCTTTTAAAGCATGTTTTGTTGACACACTCATTCGATGGTAAATGCATGCTTCCTCTACATTAAGAAACCGAGACTGAATATTTATTAGGAGCTGCCTTGTTGCAAGAACCCTGGTGGTATACTGTTTACACACTGGGTTGTGATCCCCAGTCTGCAGTTCAAAACCACCAGAGGCACCAGTTGCTCTGGAGGAGAAGGAAGGGACTGTAGAGACTCACGGGGGCAGTTCTGTCCTGCCCTGGAGACTCACTGTGAGTCAACCTTGATGGGATGGAAGAGTGTGGTGTATGTCCTAGATGGAAAGGAAGCACTCTAAGACAATTTCACACCAGGTTGTTAAGGAATCAGTGTGTTAGAGTGTTTTGCAATTGACTGGTAACTGCAAAGTTAGTGTGTCAAACTAACCTAAGTGCTCCAGAAAAGAAGATGCTTGGTAATCTTCTGTAAAGTTCACAGTCAAGAAAAATCTAGGGAGCTGACTTGAGAGGAATCAAATCAACAACTTAAAATAACAGCACCTTGTTACTATCTGATCCTTTAAGAACAAAGAACAAAAGGACAACTGGTGGAGCTAGTGTTCAAACAGACCTGGCATGCTCATTGTAATACCAGTCAAACCTCTTCAGCCATGGAGAGTTGGCAGCGCTCTGACGGACCACCTCTTTCACTCTCGAGCAGATCTGCCTCAATGTCCCTGTCACCCACCCACGGTACTCCCACTCTACCGTGTTAGCGTCTGCTACTGGTATTCATTCTAATTTCTAAGGCTTACATGTCAAACTCAGATTCTATTCCTTCTTACTCACGAAAGACACGTGAACAGACAGCTTCATATGAAAGGCAGCTGTGGTTGAGACCTGCTGCTACACAACTGCAAAAGCTCTTGTTCGCATTATAGCCACTCTGCTCTAAACATATTTTTGCTGATGGTTTACTGCAACTCTCTGCCAATGAGTTGCTTCCAACTCACAGAGACCTTATGTGGGGATCCACGGGGTAGAAGTGCCCCTGTGGCTTTTCAAAGCAGTGACTCCCTGCAGGAATGGAACGCCGTATTTTCTCCTGCTGGGCAGCTGGTCATTTCCCATGCTGCCCTTGAAATGAGCAGCCCAATGCATGGTCCACTCCTCCTGTTGGTGGTCAGTCCTCCTAAAGTAAAATAAACCAACCAAACCCTCAACAACCTTCTAGGCATGGCTCTATACACATCAGATTTGCTTAATTATCTTGCCTTTTTGGAAGCATAATACATCCTTATTCTCTTAAATATCTTTTATGCTATTAGTCTTCACTGTTCTCAAGCATAATGTGCTTGATATTTATACATATGTCTAACTTCAGATGGGCCATATAATAAGAGAAAGAGAATGTAATCCTGTGTGCCACTGATTGATGCTTCAACTTATCATCTGCACATTTTAGGGGTAACAGATAATGCTCTATGAACTTGTGTTAAAATTTAAACTGCACTTCAAATCAGTCAAATGATTTTGAACAAGCAACCTAGAAACTTAATTATTTAATGTGTCAATTGAGGATGACACTATCTCCCTACAGATGCCCCAGTACATAGTTATAGACTTTAAAATAGCCTCCACACAGAGTAGATGCTGTACTAAAAAGTATCTTCTTGCTGTTAAATAAGTGTAGCAAAGTTTGATACAGCCAATAGCTTCTTTCTGTGAAGCTACGTCTATGCTTATTCACATAAGATTAAATTTCTGTACTAAAATCAACTGTAATCATCTGTCCCTCTTCTGCCTAAGCAGAACTAACTCTGTGCTTGTTTCATGTCTACTAGGCCACTCTATGGTTCTTAGTGGTTTTCCAGTTAAGATGAAGGCATTCCCTCATGATAGGTTTTACCAGAGTATAATCAGTTCCATAATGAGATCTGCCATGAGTGACACATCAGTTGTAAGAAGATTAGGTGGAACACTTTTTATTTTTTTGAGACCACAACCCTGAGAACGTTTTCTCAGAACTATGGTCTGCTTCCCATATAAGTGCACACTGCCGAAAAGTTTGTTTGCCTTTTGATGAATTTGTATTCTTCTTTTGGCTGGTCCTCTAACTTTTGGTTCTGTGTCCTTGAGCCTGTATATTGTCTGCCTAATCTGAGAATTATCAACAGTCTGTCATTATACCTGCTGACTTGGATTCATTGGTTGATCTTAGAATATTCAGAGATTGCCCAAGTAAAGCGAAGTTCCCAACCAGCCTAAAACAGTTAGTGACAACATTGACCTATCACATATGTCCACATACATACACCAAATATTTGTGGAGAGTGGCACTGATTCTCTGGGGGCAATGTGTTTGATGGCCAAGGTTAGTCCCATGAAATCTCTCTGGACTACTTGACTTGCTCTATGTCCTCAACAAAATAACTTGACTTCTGCCATCTACTTTTTTTCTGATCTCTAAAATTATGAGTTCATCTTAGCCCCATTCCATTATATGATATATTGGCTCCATATCTGTGGTTAAAATACCATTTTGGAGGGAGTTCTCTGCTATACTAATGGACAGAATGAAGTTAAAATGTATTCTGAGTCCCTACCTTACTAGTGGGTATGAACAAAATCACCTCCTTTTGTTTCTTTGGAGATACAGTCAGTTGAGGGGCGAAATTCACACCTTCATCAATCTTTTATGAATAAGAGACATCTTAGAAGCAGAGTAAGAATTCCTGGAAACATGGAGGGAGAAGAGGTGCCAGCAGCACACTTTGGAAAATGACAGAGGCCCGAGACTAGGAGCAACAGAGGCTGCAGCATGGAGACCATGGGGCAGGGTAAAGAACAACAACCAAGATCAGAGACTGAGGCAAGGAGATCATGAGACAGAACAGACAAGCAGCAACTAGACTGATACCAGGAGGAAAAGCAGCAGGCTAACTTCCTGGCCAAGGAGGCAGAGACTAAGGTGCCATGTAACTAAAAGGCTAAGGACTACAGAGAGACTGGACTGCTGGTTGGTAAGAGGTGTTGCTGCGGTCTAATGATGGTGGCCTTAATATTTTCAGATCCTGACCTCTAATAATCTATTAACTTCCCTAACAGACCCCCTTTATCATAAGTTTTTTCAGGGAGTTTTGTGTGGTGAATGCAGTGGATTACCAAATCTAGCAGAAAAGTAGCATGTTCTGGGAGAAACAGTTGGTGTCAGAATAGAAAGAAAGCTGGAGGGTGGAGGCATGTCTGATCTCTGCTTTATGGCAATTAGGTAGTGTTATATTCCCATTCTCCTTTGTATAGCCAGAAGAGGTCACTTTACACAAGGAGCGATAATGAGATAATGATATTGACCCATCTCACAGGAATGCTGTGAAGAAATGCTAAAAACATTTTGATGCTTGATAAACACTTGGAACAAGTAAATTGCTATTTGCATGCTAATTGTGTGTATGCAACAGATGATAAGTGCCCCTGGGGCTTCATGTGTCCTAAACGCTGCAATGGCATCTCCTTGCTCACAGTGGAGAAACCAAGCAAACAGCCTGCCGCCTGCTTAGAACCCTATCTTTTGAAGCAACACCATTTTTAGGGATTTAGCGACCAGAATCTAGAAATAAGCAGTGACTTGACTGTTTCTTTTTTTAAAAGGTAGATGATGAAGGGATATCAGCATGAGAAATGAGTAAAGTGCTCCGGGGAAAGAATGACTCCAGGACCAGAGGGGATGCTGCGGAGAAATCTGACAGTTCAAGACCTCTTTTTTTTTCTCCCCAAACTCACTATGACTAGATCAAGATATAACTGTATACTTCTCATACACCATCCACTGATTTCGATGAACAGATACAGCTGCTCTCAAACTCTACACACTCAGGTTAAAAAGCTTGCGATTGCAAAATAGATTAGAAGGGTAAAATGGTTCAAAAACAAGAGACTACACACGTTGTTCCGCCCTTCTGCCAAGGCAGCTCTTACCAGAGCTGAACAGCTGCTTAACAGAATCTCCCTAATGTATGCTACCTCAGGAATATGGAAGGGCCTTCACGGGCTTCTGCAAAAGAAGCTGCTAAATATTCTTCAAAATGACTTTTTACTAAGTCCGCCAGTTTATGATCCCTCCCTTGCTTTGAGGATGTAAAGAACATAATGTCTAAACCATCTGGAAACATTTTATTCAAGTTGTCTCTGTACCCCACCAGGGGCTGGTGGCAGGATTTGCATTTTCATGGCTTTTCAATTTTAAACAGTTAATCATTTTAGAGAATAGGGACATGCCATACTGGCAGAGTTTCTTGGGAGACTTGATAGAAACTCAGTAGAGGGAAAGAAGCGTTTTTAAGTTTTCAAGTGGAAGGTTGCCTTAAACATGAAATAAACATTCTATGCATGTGCCACCAGCATCTAAAATTAGGCCCTTGAACAGATTTTATAGTGCCATTCTGTGCTGTCTCCAATGAAGCCACTGGCACCATTACCCTGATTACTACACAAAGCAAGGGATAGATGGTTTGCCCTTGAACCAAAATAAAAAGCCTTCTTTATGTGCACATTTTTTCCCCAAAGCGATAACTTCCTAAATATATACACACGCCTACAATACAAAAGAAATCTCACAACCTATTTGTTATAAACTCTCAATCCAGAATCTGGTACTTTTTTTCAAACAAAACTGAATAATGAAAGTCAAAGTTAATTAAACGCATGGAAAACTGTCCAGAATCTCCTGTTTTCAGACAAAAATAAGTTCTAGAATGTAGGCAGCCTACCACTGACACCGCATCAGAGTCACTGCTATAGAATCAGATACACTGGTTGGGCTCCTCCAGGGGTCAGCCTGGGCATCATCTGAGAGTGTGGTAGAGAAGCATTCTCAGTCTCTTCCCTTCACATTTGGTGAATCAGAAGCTAGAAATTAATAACATCCTCAGATGATTTAGCTAGATGTTAAAGTTTTCAAAGCACCAGGGCAGTGACTTTCATTCAACTTTTACCCCCTAGAAGCCATAATTCAACAAAGTAATTCAAAGGCAACTCTATTTATTGCTCACCTTCTATGTGGGTGTGAGTCAACTGAAAATGACATCTCCACTCTTCAACACGTTTAAGAGGGCTTGTGAAGCAGATTTGCCCCAATGCGATGCCATTTGATATCTTGACTGCTGTGTCCATGGACGCTGATTGTGGATTCAAGAAAAAAAATCAAATCCCCATACCCATTTGCCTTTTTCTTTTTATCATGGTGTTGCTTATTGAGTTGTAAGCCATCCTGAAGGCTATAGTCCTTGAACTGCATCAGTAAGTGCTTCAAGTGCTCTTCGCTGTAAACCTATTGAGGTCATCCTGAAATCCTAATGTTAAATGCTTTTCCCTATATTACTGCTCTGTGGATTATGTGCTCTACATAGAGATTGAATAAATATGGCAAAATGTGACTTTGATACTTTTCCCTCTTTGAAACCATTCGATAGTCCCTTATGCTATTGGTCTAAGTAGAGGTTCCACAAGAGCATAAACAAAACCCAACCCAAACTCACTGCCATTGACTCACAGTGACCCTATAAGACAGGGTCTGTGGGTCGATAAGAACTGGCCTCTAAGAAGTAGCCCTGTGGGTCCCTTTAGAGGAGTAGACAGACTCGTTTTGATTCCTGGGTGATGGCTGGTGGTTTCAATTTGGTTTTATGAGCATGATAGCCAAGAAAACCCTTTAGGGAAGTTCTGCTCTGTCACATAGGGGTCACTATGAGATAACAATCAACTCAACAGCATCTAATGCCAACAATTTTTTTAAAATATAAGATAATTTTGACTTACTATGGCATTTCCAGGATAAGCAACAGTGTCTCGATATTTATGGAGGCAGACAGTTTGAGTGAGCACCATGTGAAATGCCTGTGCGCCTGCAGGCTGGGGCAATTTTGAGCTGTGACTTCAAAGATCCAGAGATACTTGAAGAGATGAGAGAGAATGAGAAAAAGAATTTCCAGTGAACAGACAATACTCAAAGGTTTAAAGAGAAAGATATTTTGAAGAAATACCAGTTGAGTGTAGCTAGCGGTAGAGCAGGCAGTTTGCTTAATTTTAATTAGTTGTCAAATCACATCATATGTTTCTCTTAAGAATGGTCATTTTTGTATGCTTGGACAAAAGAACTCAGTGACTTTCCTGTATTAGTAATTATGTTTATGCCTTGTGTCTTTGATGGGGTCTATAGAAATCATCTATTGCCAGTTTGTGTGGCACCCCGGTGGATAGGTAATGAATGGGCTGCTGATGAAAAGTCAGCAGTTTGAAACCACCAACCACTCCTAGATGAAATGTAAGGCTATCTACTTCCATAAGAGTTACCATCTTGGAAACCTATGGAATCAGAATTGACTCAGTGGCAGTGATTTTGGTTTGGGTTTATCAGTTCATTGTCCTGTGGTGACTCGTGGGTTGCTGGAAGCTATGCTGATATTTGAAATTCCAAGTGGAGTCAACCACTGTAAAACGGTCTCAGTGGAGCTTCCACACTATGACAGACTACGATGAAAAGACTCAGTAACATACTTCCAAAAAGTAGCCACTGAAAATCTCTAAAACCCACAATGAAGTATTGCTTATTGCAGCACTGGCACATAAACAGTGGCTGCTGTATACTGGAACAGACCAAGGCCTGTGAAGATGGAGCAGAAGTGGACAATGCTGGGCATGTCTTGGCAACTAACAGCAAGAGAAGCCTGATGAACATAGAATTTATTTAATCATTTTTTTCACCAGATATAAAACTGGCATTGCTTAGGATAGCAAATAGTTGGTAATAATCGCTTTAGCGTTCAGAAATTACTATAGGATGAGAGGAAGTCTTTTAACAGATGTTCAAAGGGCATTAAATATTATAAATCAAGCTGACTTCATATTTTTCTACAAAACAGATTTTAACAACAGCTGCAATTCCTTTATTTGCTGCCTTTACAGTAAGCTTTTATGTCTATGGCTATATCTATAGCTTTAATTGTAGGTATTCCATCTGTGATTTTAATTATTTATTTATCTCTAATTTTAGCAAACAAGCATTGATTAGGAACTTAAATAACTTTCCTCCTCAAAGTCATCATCATGTAAGTGATAAGAAATATTTAAAAATGTGCTTTGGTGAAGATAAATATGTCAACATAAAAATATCTACAAAAATTGCAGGGAGAAGAGAGATGATGAAATCTAATAGAGCATTAAAATGTGCTATTAAGCATATTTTATTTAATTTTCAATGTGTTCTGAAAGTCATTAATATAGTTCAATCTGCAGCTGTTTCTTTCCAAAGACAGAGTGTTAGAATGGGAAGACTGGTGTTCATGCCCAGTCAACAACTGCACTCATGGTCATAAGACTTGCAAATTACTTTGACTTCAAATATTCTATTCTCTATTGCTTCCTCATGACATATTAGAAATAAATGCCTAACGAATGGGTTTTCAACTTCAGAGTGAAGAGGTTGGGATGTTTGTTAATATGGAGATTTCTAGGCCTTACCTTATGACTGGCCTGAGATGAGTTCTGTGGAATCTGTTTTTTGTTTTTAAGGTATCGATGTAATTCTGATAATACAAAAGTTCCAATAATTGTGTTTTGAATAATGATGAGAAGGCTCCAGAGCACCTAATCCCAAGCACACAGTTGAGTCTTCAAGGACATTAAAACAAAACAAAAAGTGTCTGAGATATAGACACCCAGAAAATAAACTGTTTGTCTTATTCACAGCCATGTTCAAAATACTGACATCATTGTCTGTCAAGCAGATAGCTACTTGTTGAAAGAATGCACGAAGAATTAATTAAACATGTAAAAATATCACTGTCTGAATTTGCTGTCTTTCTTTTGGTCCTCTGAACCTGTCAAGTATGTCACATCTTGTTTATTCTGCAAAGTCATCAGCTTCCTTGAAATCATAATGTTGATTAGCAAACTGAGAATGACCCATAGGTATTTATAACATCTTGATGCCTCACCACACATCACTATCTATAGCTCATACATATTCTCTAACATTCCCCAGAAAATATGGCACTCTTTTGTTATTGCTTGGTGTCTTCAGCTCAGTTCCAACTCACAGTGACTCTTTTACAACAGAACGACACACTGACATAAGCCAAACTCAGAGGCATTGTAATATTTGAGCCCATGTGGCAGCCATCATGTCAATATAACTTATTGAGGGTCTTTCATTTTTTCACTCATCCCTACTTTGCCAAGTATGATGTCCTGTTCCAAAGACTGGTCCCTCTTTATAATAAGCCCCAAAGTACTTAAGATGAATTATTATTATCCTGCTTTCTAAAGAACATGTGGGTACATTTCTTCCAAACTAGATCTGTTTATAATTCTGGATGGTTCATTAAATTCAGTATTCTTAGCCAACACCATAACTCAAAGGTATTCACTTTGCTTTGGTCTTCCTAATTCATTGTTAAGCTTTCACATGCATATGAGGTCATGGAGTTGCATAGTACATTATCTTTTCACAGTGCCATTTGAAATAATCTGCTCACCTCTATTATTTCATCAATGCTTCCATTCATTTTAGTACTGTGGCTTCAAGAGCAAGTTTCAGACATCCATTTGTCATGTTTCTCCATTTCTATATTTTCAATGACCTCATTTCTGTATTTGTGATGTCCTTGATGCCGTCCCACAACTTACTTTGACTTTGGTAACTAGTGTTCAATGTCTGAAATCTATTCTTGAAATACTCTCTAAATTCAGACATACTCAATCTTCTGTGTTGGCTCTCATGGCCTTTTTCATTTTTTTCTTCAGTTGTAACTTGTATATGAACAATTGATATTCCACAACTGACTATTCGACATTTAGTGCCTGATCTTTTTCTGATGAAACTGAGTTTCTCCATCTTGCATCCCTCTATCCCTTATGTAGTTGATTTGATTCCCAACTTCTCATAAAATGTCTGTGTATTTCATAACAAACTCCTTATATTTTGAGGACTCTGTGAGCTTGTGAAATATTTGTACATTGATTGTCATGTTGATCAGAAAATCCTCGGCCCTAGCATATATGCAGAAGATACCACACCAGGATTGAAGGAAGGCTCAATATAATAGCTTTTAATATGCAGATAACATAATTTGCTTGCTGATAGTCATAAGGACTTGAAGTACTTACTGATGAGGATCAAAGACTATATAGCCTCCCCAGTATATATTACAACTCCACCTAAAAACAAAAATCCTCACAATTGGACCAGTAGAAAGAAAACACTGCAATAGATAGAGAAAAGATGAAAGCCAGATATTTTATTTAACTTGAATCCATAATCAGCACCCATGGAAGCAGGAGTCAAGAAATCAAAGGACATATCACATTGAACAAATGTTCTGCAAAAGGCCTATTTAAGGTGCTAAATATCAAAGAAGAACCCTTGAGGATTAAGGTGAGACTGACACAAACCCATTATCAACTCTTATGCTTGTGAAAGCTGGACGGTGAAAAAGGATGACCAGAGAAGAACTGAAGAGTTTGAATCATGGTGTTGCAAAAGAATGTTGTAAGTAGCAAGAAGAACAACAAATATCTGTCTTGAAAGAATGCTCTTTAGAAGCAAGAATGCTCCTTAAAAACTCCTTAAAAGGATAGGGAGACATTGTTTCATTTACTTTCAACCTGTTATCAGGAGAAGAGGACTTCAGAAGGTAAGTGACAAAGAGGAAGACTTTGGATGCAATGTCATAACAGAGTTGCAACGATGGCCTCAAATTTAATCATTTTTATGGGGATGATGCAGGACTGGGCAGTGCTTCATTTTGTTGCACACAAGGTCTCTGTGAATCAGAATTGATCGATAACATCTAACAACAGTAAAAATGAATGATGTGTTTCCTTTTCCATGTAAATACATGGGAATAATACCTACCTAATCACACTTTGCTGACCAGTCATAAGTATACTCATGTCATGACGGAATGCAGACGACTGATCAGGACTGAACCTTTGTTTTCAATTATCATGCAGTTTTCAGAAGGGTTCTAGATTACATTCTTAGTTATCTTACTTTAAGTGAAGATTCTAAGTGGTCCAAGAAATATCCAGGCAGTTCAACTCTCATCTCTTAATTTGTTTGTCCTCGTTTTTCTTCTTTACTATATGTGCCTTTTGACTGAACTGCTTGATCACTATCCCTAAAGGTGTGATGGACAATCCACCCTCAATTCACATTTTAATATGGCAAATGTTTCAAAAAATGACATGCCACAGCAGTGGAGAACTTTTGAATGAATTTCTTTGAGATACTTTGTCCAAGTAACTTCAGACTATTTATAGTAGTCAGCTGGAAGAACATACTTTATTGGAAGATATTAATGAGCCTGACCTCAGACCATCATCATGGCACAAAGTAAATTTGATAGTATATGGCAGTGAAAATTATTCTGAAGGAGAATGTTGGAAAAGTGATATTTTACCAACCTTGGCAGAGTACATAAAGTATTTCAGGCACTGTTCAAGTTGGAAATCCAAGAAATGTAAATGAAGTATTGAAATTTCTCTCTTTTGATATGTTTTTTTGGCTTTGATCACTTTTCAATCCAATTTATAGCATCGTGAAATGGAAAAATGTCACAAAATCTCTGCTAAACCATCACCATGGATGAGAGTTATGCATATGGATCTAAAAACATTGCTTGATTTACTTATATTAATGGGACAAACAAAAATCAGAATGGAAAGATTACTGATCAATTGATTCTCTGCTTGAAGTACACATATTTTGTAAAACTCTGACTAGAATGAGGTTGAAGTAAATCCTTGCATTCTTTCTTTTTAGCATTATTGAAAAGCTACATCTAACAAAGGCAGACTTCACTGCATCAAACTAAGATTAATTCCAAAATTCCTGTCTTTCTATATTCCAGAAGAGTTATCATTTAATGAAGCAATGATACCACAGAGAGAATTTAACAGCTTCAGAACGTAAACTACAGCAAAAATACTAAAATATGGGGTTTTCAGTGCAGACACTTTGTGACAGGGAGCCTGGCTATATTTGCAACTGAGATTTAGTTAGATGAAGGCAAGAGGTTACACAGACAGTACGATCTAGGCATTGTACTTATCAAAATAAATACCACTGCTGACATATTATTGAAAAGACAAAACATTGGTCTGTGTTACCAAAATTACTAATAGAAAAGTAGACCATCTCTTCTAAGAGAAGCAATGACTTTGGGGGAGAAAGAACTCAATGCCTTTTCATCTGGAAAGACAAAAGGCCAGTTCATACAATCTCAACTATTCATGATACCTCTATGAAATACATGGATAATCTACTAAATCCCATGTGCATAGTAAATCATAACAGGTTTATGAAAGAAATTGCGGTAGCAGACCAGTATTTGACAAATAGCATTGTCTTCTGGATAGAATAAAATGGTATTGAAAAGTAGCCTTCTCATTAATCAGTTCTGCCTTATTCAATGCATTTAAAATTGAATGAAACTATAACTTGCCATAAAAGTAAATATGAATATTTCTAAATAGCTATAGAATGGATGATTAATTGATAATTCAATTGAAGGTAGCACAGAACCTGGATGTTTTTATGATATCTCTTGAAGAGTCCAGCAGAGAGATTCTTTGAGGCATTCAGGGAAATTCAAACACTGTATTTTAAAAGGAGTAGTGACTAAGAGGGAAATAAATTCCCACTAGAATATGTAGTGTGGGCTCTACAAAGGAAAGAAACTGTGTGTTTATAAAACATGTGAACTATTATGTGTAGGAAGTTCTTTACAGTATCCTATAGGCCTCCCCAACCCACAAAAAAGTATTAAGTACAGGTAACTAATTTTATTTTTATTCTTGATGTGTAAATTAAGTATATTGAAGTTTATTTAGAGATTTTCATTTTATAGTCAATTGCAGATCAGCAGCTGGCTGCACAGAATAGTTTGGCTTGCAATAGTCGGTCAACAATATAAAAAAAATAATATTCACAAAAGGCAGAGATTTGTGTTAAGGCCTTAAGACACTTCCTATATGTTTATATAAGACAGAAATCACCACTGGTTCTAGAAATGCATGCATTATCTCTTTGAAGGTAGTTTCCCCTCTCTTCCTTACCTGCCATCTCTTGAGTTCTGATTGATGGGAAATCCTGAACTTCCCCCACTGGGTTCACAATCATGCCCTATTTCTTTGAGTTTGGTCATGCCATTTCAACTGACAACTCACCAAGGCAACTGTTAAAGATGAAGGCCAGGGGTCCTCCATTGCTGGAAAGTGGAGAGGTGAGACATCACTTGACGGTCTTAGGAGTTTCTTACACATTCAATATCAGAGGCTAATGCTTGGATAGCTTTTGCCAAGAAACAGTCTCAAAAGTAACTTTTGATACTCTTCACTTTCTGCCCCTGTGTATCTCTTGATATTATATAATTGAACCCTGCAGCAATAGGATTGCTTGAGAAGAGATTGGCTGGAATGCTTTGTTTCAGAATAAATTTCCTCAAACATAATCGCATTGGAATATTTAATTTCCTCTAGCTGAAAGCTACATTTCAGAAGAGCAAGGTTTCAATTTTCCAACCGGAAAAGAAAACTTGCAATGAAAAAAGCTGAGACTCTCATGTTAGGCAATACATATTTAAAAATGAAAAAAACATGAAGCCAGGATGTGTTTCAGACAACTAAAATCACGGTATATGTGTGCTTGTGTGTTTTCAATGTATCCTTTTAAGTCCCACATTTTAATTTTGTAGCTTTATGGGTTGGTCAAATGAATGATTAGAATGATATTCTAAATAAAGCTCAGAGGATACAAATTGCTAATTTAGTTCAATAAAAATCATAATGTTATTGGAATTTTTTAAAATATTGGAAACTCCATCACTCGACTTGATAACAAAATTTAGTTTTACAATATAGTGTTTTGAAGTAATGTCTGTTGTGAACAAAAACCATTTTCTAAAATTTTGTTTTAAATCATACTCAAACAGATTGCAAGTTAGTTTTAATTAATAAATGTTAATTCCACTCTAATTTCCTCCACAGTACTCACAATCTATTATTAATTTTTCTTTTTTTCTCTAAACCTAACCTCAACCCCACTCACAATCTATTATTATGGCACTCATGAGTGTAGTGAGTATTTTTGTCTATATTTTACACTTGTGGTATTCAGAATGGAACAGCACAGGTGCTATATATCTTTTTGTTAAAAACTCAGGGGGTAGTCACATGGCTTTATTTGATTTTATAATAAACCATCGCTCATTCTATTATGATTTTTTATTTTCTGTCTGGTAAACTACTTAGATTTTTGTTTGAAGATGTAAGGTTATCAAACACTGTTTGAGTTGTGTTACAGAATTGAGTTGAATTGAGTTTCCAGGAAAATGAAATAACTACTAAACCATACACATGTGGTTGTAATGCTATGAGGGACTATGTTTTGTTATGTTAATGAGAATGTATTATTATGAAAATAAGCAAAAAAGCCTACTATTATCACATTCATTCTGACTCATCATAAACTTATATAGGATTTCCAGGACTATATATCTTTATGGGAGTAGACAGCCTCATCTTCCTCCCGTGAAGCAGCGGATGGGTTTGAACTGCTGACCTTAAGACTAGCAGCCCAACACATAACCCAGTGTGTCCCCAGGGATCCTAGTATTAGCATAATCAATAGTCTTTTTGGGGATTAAAAGTGCAGATTAAGTAAAGAGCAAGAAGTAGAGATGGTAGTATATAGATGGCACATCACATGAAGGTCCCCCAGGAAATAAGACAGAGAAGCTGAGTAGGTACAAAATCATTCCCCCGAACCTTCCACAACAGCTGGCTCTGAATTTGAACTTGGAGCTGCCTAAATAGTGAGAAAATACTTTTTTTTTTCTTAGAGTCATCTACTTGGAGTATTACCGCTATAATTAAGACACACATATTGTGACCTGCAGTTTGGATTGAGAGTGCTGTGTATTGCTTTCTTGCTAATACATACTGGAGTTAACGCAGCTTGCTCTGGGCTACTGGGTTTCAGACATTGAGAAAATCTTCTTTAGCTATTGACTCTATTTCACTTTTCAAGGTTATTTCCAATGTACGCCTTGCTCAAGAGAGCTCCTTGGGCCTATTGATTACTAGTTTTGGCTGACCTTATGTTTTGGTTGGTTTCATTCTGATAATCTGCTCATTGCTTTACTTCAGTCAACGTGATTCACCACTTATCTCATAATTCATCATCACTTTAATAAAATGTTGCTGATTGCTAAATCCGATTAGGGTTCTACTCTCTTGGTGGCTGCTATGACCTCTATATTATATTCTTGCCAATGGTCATGAAATAGATCGAAAATGTCTACAAAATAATCTCTCTATGGCAGAAACAACACTACACAGGATTATTCCTCAAAACATATCATTTAACAAGAAGGTTCTGATGCATGGCTGGGTTAATACTTCATATATTAAAATGGTTTAATCAAGCCTTTGGGGGTCTGCAAATAAATGTACACTGAGTACTTGGGAAATTTTTCATCATAAAATGAAACGATCTAAAAAATAAAATGGTCTAAGCCTGTTATTTGTCATCATTTTCAGGAAAAGGACATCTTTTGAGGCACAGATTAAGAGAAAACTTTAATTTTTATCCTCAGAAGAGCACAAGTCACTTTCCAAATTATGAAACATTCATTCAACAAATATCAATTGAGCACCCCAGGACACCAGGGGGCTGCTAACCACAAGGCCAGCAGTCCCATGGGCGTGAGATGGGGCTTCTTCGTCCCATGGAGAGTTACACACTCAGACACGCCCAGGAACACTTCCAACCTCACCTGTAAGGTTGCTGTGAGTCAGCCTGGGCTGGATGGCAGTGAAATTTTTTAAAAATTTCTTTCAACAATATTTAATAGTTTTAATGTGTGAGTATTGTACTTTTCTAAAAAGTCCTATGCTTCTTTTGTCTTAGGTATTCTTTTTTAAAAAAAATCATTTTATTGGGGGCTCATACAACTCATATCACGATCAATACATCCATCCATTGTATACAGACAACGCTTGTACGCTTGTTGCCTTCCTCGTTCTCGAAACATCCTCTCTCTATCTAGGGCCCCAGGACCAGCTCCCTATATGTCCCCTCCCTCCCCACTCCCCATCCCCCAAGAACCCTTAATAACTTACAAATGATCATTATTTTGCGTATCATACACTGTCCAAGATGTCCCTTCACCCTGCTTCCCTGCTGTCCTACCCCAGGGAGGAAGTCACATGTGCATACCTGCAATAGGTTCCCTCTCTCTATTCCACCTCCTGGTATCACCACTCCCACCACTGGTCCAAGAAGGATCATCTGTCCTGGATCTCCCATGTTTCCATCTCCTAGCCATACCAATGTGCATTGCTCGGCCTAGCTGGAGTTGTCAGGTAGAATTGGAATGGCCAGACCACCCTGCTCTTGGAAGCTTAGCAGGGTCGGGCCTGGTCAGTTCTTGGACGGGAGGCAGGGAGCTTTTTTCAGAAGACATTAAGCGTCACATCAGACACAACCCGGGCAAAAGCAGCACAGATAGCACCTGCTCTTCAGACGCTCTTCTATGCTATTTTCTTTTGCTTTTGTACTTAGCTGCCTTTGGAACCTTAGCAGAATTGTCAAAATGATCATTAGAATCCAACAGCTTTTTTTCATATCACACTTAAGTTTTCAATGAAAGGAGTAAATAGAGCCAATCAGTGAACTTTGTAAAAGTTTTTGAATCATATTCCATGCAAAAATACCTATCAGGATGGTCATGCTGATTTGGTTCATATGGACATGATTAATATTTGAGGGAAAACTGGAATTACAGCTGAAATAGAGAGGTCTTGGATCTAGCATTCCATCCTCTAAATGCCCTCACTTTCTAGGATCCCTGTATCCCTTTTGAAGTTTTCAATTCTATGTATGTTTCAGAATAGTGAGGAAGGGAAGATCAGAAATGTTGTAAAATTTTTCGTAGGAAAACTGTTAACTTCAGGAAATGCCCCTTTCTGTGTTTTTTTTTTTTTTGTCTGTCTATGCCTCTGGTTCTCTCATTCTCTCTCTCTCTCTCTCTCTCTCTCTTTGTATTTTTTCATGCCCTCCTGAATCAATGCTTTAGAAGATTTTCCTTTTCCTTTACTATAAAAAGTATTGCTCTACTTTAACAAAACAGGATACATATGAGGAGGGTTCAATGAAAAATGGAATTAAATAACAAAAAGTTTTCCATGAGCAACTTGAAGCCTCTTTGTTTCCTTCTATATGTGTATTTCAACTAACCCTTATTTCATAAAGGTTCAAGAAGGGGATAAATTTGTCCCAGTCATAATGTGCTTGCTTTCCGTGACCCTCCACTCATCTTATTCTAAAGTCCACTGATTCAGCCTCAAGTGTGGTCTGCTTGGAAACATAGTTACTCAAAAAGACTCTAAGCTAACAGTTCAACATCCTCAGCCTTGCTGCATGTCTTTATTCTAGTATATGCTTGCTGTGGTAGATACCCAATCTGTTGTCAATTTGAGACTTACAAGTGAAGGGGCAGAGTTTAACCTGTCAATCAGGTCACAGCTTAATGACCTAATTTGGAGATGCTAAGGAGATAAATAGTTCCCTGGAGGTGAGATGCATTCTCACTCCCTGTGAGACATTCCTTCAGACAAGACACATGGAGACCCCTGCCAGTGCTGAGATGTTTACAACACCACTAGATCCACAAGACTTCCCATGCACTGGCCTGTGATCTTCCTGCATTTGGCATCACTGCATGTATTTCATGAGTCTGAAGAGGACTTTATAGGTTGGGATTGGACAAAAGTCCATATTTATGGACTTGATCTGGACTTGGCCAGATACTACCTTAATATACAATTACTCTTTATATAAAGCTCCTTCTTATACACAGGGGTATGTATGAATTCGTTTCTTCAGTCAACCCTAACACATTTGCTCTCTTTCTAACCTTTTTCCTACCCCCTAAATGTTAATAAATGAATTGTGCCCAGTGTCCACTGTAGTCTAATACGTGCTGTGATCTGAACCTGTGAATATTCTACAGTTTGTGGCTGTTGTTGTTAAGTGCAGTCAAATTGGTTTTGATTCATAGTGACTTTGTGTACAACAGCACAAGACATTGTCTAGTAGTATGCCCACTCATAATGGTTATGTTTGCAGCACTGTGTCAACCCACTATCTCTAGGGCCTTCTTCCTCACTGTTGATTTGACCACGCCTATTTTTTTTTCAGGGACAGATCTCTCATGAGGATCCCTGGAGGCATAGTGGGTTTCACTTTGGGCTGCTAACTGCGAGCTTGCTGGTCCAAACCCACCAGTTCTTCTTTGAGAGAAAGATGAAGCTTTCTACTCCCAGAAAGATTTACATCCTTAGACACCCAAAGGGATAGTTTCTCTCTATCTTACAGGGTCACTGCGAGAATTGACTTTATGGAAGTAAATATTTATTTTGCTTTTATCTTTTCTGAAAACATGTCCAACTATGTGAGACAAGCTCTTCCTATGCTAGCTTGTAAAACACGTTCTGGCTGTCCTTCCTTTTTCTTCTGGCAGTCCACTCAAAGAAAAGTGAAAAACAAACTCGTTGTCATTAAGTTTATTCTGAATGAAAGTGACTCTACAGACCTCGGGAGAATTGCCACTGTGGACTTGGAAGACTGTTAACTCTTTATAGGCATGGAAAGCCTCATCTTTCTTCCATGGAGGGATTGCTGGTCTCAAACTGTCTGTTGACCTTGTGGTTAGCAGACCAATGTGTAAACCTTATGGTCCTTCAGGCCCCCATGAGAGAGCAGTCCCTGGAAAAGAACAATGATACGTCGATATTCTTTACCAACTTCATAATTCAAATGCTTCAGTTTTTCTACATTTTCCCTATGCGTTGTTGAATGTTCACAAGCAGGTGAATTCAATAACACAGCTTGGGTCAAGCAGACCTTACTTCTTAGAGTGACATCCTTGTTCTTCAACACTTTGAAAAGGTCTGGTGTATCAGATCTTTCCAGGGAAATACTTCTTTTTATTTCTCAACTGCTGCCTTCTTGAACATTGCTTGAAAACCCAAGTAAATTGGTTGACAACTTCAATCTTTTCTTCATTGATCATGCTCTATTGGACTTGTGGGAAGGACCAATAGCAAAATATAATGTAGTCATATTCTATAGTGCAATTTGATGTTCTGATGTGGTGCTAACATTGTAGAATATTTCCAATACCTAATCATTTCTGGCTAAAAAAAAAAAAGAAAGATTAGGATATGGGATAAGACAGAGTTCATTTGAGGATCACCAAGAAACTGAAGAAGATATGGCTGACTATAGAAGCTGAAAGAGACCAGGGTCTTCTTCTAGAAACTTTCCCTAGTGTCAGTGCCCTTGATTAAGCTGGCAGCCTTCAGAACTATGTGATAATTAAGTTTTGTTCTTTAAAATCACACACCCGTGGTATTATTGTTACAGTAGCACTAGATATCCCTGAAACCCGGCTTCTAACTTTTAAACTCATTCTACTCCATTTGCCTTTATAGTACCTACCTCTACACTATTCCCAAGGAGCCCTGGTGGGCTGCGATCTGAAAGATCAGCAGTTGGAAAACACCAACCTCACTGACAGAGATAAACAGTCTCTCAAAATGATGAGGGAGTTCTAGGAGTGGGCATTGACTTGATAACAGAGTTTGATTTGGTTGGATGCCATTGCCACTGCAGTACCCTTGTGGTCTTCCCTGGTTGTCCCACTAGACTTTCAGTGAAGCCTGTCTACCTGTGAGAGATGGCCCTGTTGCTGACAGCCTGTTTTGTTTGGCTCCTGATGGGATGCTGACCTTGGCTGGTCTAGATGTTGCCCTGGCACCTGGTACTGGCTTAGCCCTCATATAGCTTCTACAACCCAGCTGTGCCTCTTATGCTCCACATTTCTGCCAAATGAGCCCCAGTTCTGAAAACAACATCTGTAGCACTGACTGTTAAGCGGGGTCACAAACCTGCCATGTCTGGTCCACAGATGTATTTTGTTTGGCCTGCATGGAGTTGACATACATAATTGCTTTTTTTTTTTTTGAAAAAAAAAAGGCTATCAGCTTAAAAATCATACAATTTCACATGAAAAAAATTAAATCCGTATAATCTTACAATAAAAACAAACAAACCAAGGTTGACTTGAAGATGGAAGCTATAATAATACTGGCTCTGCTATGCCGTATGGCAACACTCTTCCAGAACTGGATAGCACTTGATTTCTTGGATGAGCAATGTGCAGGCTCTCCAACTGTCAGAGTTGTTGCCATTCCCTGGTAGGTTACCTCAAACAGAAGCCAAAAGTCAAAATATTATTGTTGTTCTTTTTGCAAGAATTTGAAAAGGAAGCAGTATATTTTTCTATCTTTCTCTCTACTAAAAGTGGAAAAGTGAATGCTTTAGCTTTGTATTCAGGAAAAGGAATAGATATATTGTTCAAGGAAGTAAACACTAGTCTCAAATGTTCAGTGTGTGATGTTTCTAATATGGCTTCATTCAAAGTCACACAGACACATTATCTGTCAGGTAGATTCTGAGATTTTGACCCACAAAATAAGAGTAACTTGGGGGGATAGGGTGTAGATCAGAATGGTGAAAGGATACATAAACACGAAGAGAGATTTGGGCTGGGAGGGAAAAAACGTTGAACATCGTGATCATCTTTCAATACCTGAAGAACTGTTGGACAGAAAGAAATGCACTTATTCTATGTGCTGCTGCTGTTAGGAGCCTCAGTGGCAGTTCTGAGCTTTAATGATTCAATGCACAACAGAATAGAACACAGCCTGGTCCCATGCCATCCTCAGGATCAGTCCTGTGCTTAAACCCATTGCTGCGGCCACTATCAGTCCATCTTGATCTGGGCCTTCCACTGGTTCACTGCCCCTCTGCCAAACATAGTATTCTTTTCCAGGGACTCTTCTCTCCTGACAACATGTCTAACTATGTGAGACAAAGTCTTGCCATCCTTGACTCTAAAGAGCACTCTGGTCATATTTTTTTCAAGGCAGATTTGTTTGTGCTGCTAGAGTCTATGGTTCGTTCAATATTCTTCACCAGCACCACATTTCACATTCATTGGTGCTCCTCTGGTCGTCCTTATTCAAGCTGTACATGCATACGAGGGAATGGAAACGAACACGGCTTGGGTCAGGGACATTTTAGTCCTCACAGTAACATCCTTGCTTTTCAACACTCTAAAGAGATCTTGTACAGCAGCTTTAATATAGACTCACCTATGTAGTTTCAATTTAGAAGAAAGAGTTATAGTGAGACATATTTGACTATATTAAACTGCATGAAAGCTATAAGATGCAATACATCCTTAATCCCTGTAAGTGTGCAGGCAGCTTCTATTGGAACAACTAAAAGCTCTGGTTTTCCTGTCAGTACTAAATGTCTGTGATTGTTGTGCCCGGGTTAGGTCACAATCAATTGCTTTCAACTCCTTTTGACCCTGTGTGACAGAGAAGAACTGCCTAAAGTGTTTCCTAGGCTGGAACATTAACAGAAGCAGGTGGCTACAGTCTTTGCTTCCGCTGAGATGCTGGTGAGTTTGATAACTTTAGTTCTCAGCCAAGTGCTTAACTGATTTGCCACCAGGGCTGTTTCTAAAGAGAAGGAGAAATTTTATTGAGAACAATGATTTTTTTCTTCCTTATCAGTTTTCTCTGATTAGTGAAGTATTGGGAGATGATGTGTATGAAGGTAGGCAACCATTTTGAATACAAAATTGTTTGAAGCCAGGGGAAATAAGAAAATCCAAACACTAGATATTTTAAACCTATGATGTTTGCACATTGAAATAAACCCTTAAATTCAGAGAGAATGCAAAAAGATCTTCTTATTTTAAGGAATAAATTCCCCAAGAGAAAAACTCTTGGAACAAACTTTTAGGTGATTAATCATAAAGAGACCTACCACTTTCTGAGCCAGGTTGGCTTGGTCCAAGGTTATTTCACACTTGTTTTAAGCATCTGCTAGGATCACCAACACAAGGCAACCTTTTAAGGAAAATTGTACAGATGTACATTTGTGCTTGAAAATGCACAATACTTTAAATATTTCCTTGAGTCCTCCCCATTATACTAATAGGGTAAAAAGTGTGCTTAACCAGGTTTGTTACTTTAACTTTCTACTGGCACATTTTCTTATTGTAGACATGAATCCACTGTAAGTCATATGTTCTAGGCCAACTGTTTAGATATTCTCATGAGGAGACATGTGTGCAGTTTGTATACACACATGCACATGCATACACATACATTTAAGCATTTTCTCAGGTAGAAGAAGGTGATGTCGAATGAAAGAAATCTGGGTGTGGCTTTAAGCTCTAGAAAGGGGGCTGTCATGAATGGTGGTTATCTTCTGACATCCTCATAAACAGATATCATGTCCAAATATTTGAAAACATATTTTTGGAGCATTCAAAAAAATAAGGATGGAAAGATGAAAAAAAAAAGTTGAAGATGAGCTTGAAAAAGAGTATAAGATCCTGCAGGTGCAGGACGAAACCGGGCCTCTGGAGAATCAGGAACAAATGCTGGCTCCTATAGTGAATCACGCAAAAAAGTGTAGCAAACAGGAACAAGGCAAAGCCATAGCTAGGGGTAAAAATGCACCTTTTCCCAAAGTCAGACAGTTGTGAGGCTATTTTTGCAGATGATCTTGAGGAAGCGCTCACAGCAATAGTGGGAGTCACCAAGGAATACTGTTCACACACGCATTGCTGCTTACCAGGAAGGAAGGTCACAGTTAAAGAGAACGGCATCTACCTGTTAAAGAATTTAAGGAAGAGTACAGTTTGGCACCAGCAGAAGCATTAAGAAGTATGCCGCCTTCCTAAAGCATAGAGCCAGGATGTACTGGAGGCTTCCTAGACAATGAAAGTCAAAGCTCCTTTCATCATTTGGGGTTTGGGGACTGTGGCATAAGATAGCTAGAATGATGGGTTAGTTTCTAAGACATGTTCAGCTCAAGAAAAAGTGAAGGATTAGTTCACTTATCACATCTCTTTATGTTATAATCATGAGCTAATAATTCACTGTGGCATCTTGAGTCCCTCACAAGGAATTAGACTCATGATAAATGTCTTGCTGCTTATTGATTTTATACATGCACCAGGAATAAATATGCTTACGCAGAGGTTAATGCTTGCTTAAAGAGAACATAACATTGGGAATGGAAACATCATTCATTGCACACACATTTCTTGAATGCCTGCTCTGGGAGGCTCAGAGTGTGAGACAAAGGTAACTACCTACATGCCCTTGTGGAACTTATATTTTGGCGGGTAAGACAAAGGGGGAAATAGAAACTATGACTCATAACAGTAAGTTCAAAATTAGACAAATGGTATCAAATGAAATGAATTGAATCATGAGGTAAGCATAATCAGGTAGAAATTGTTTTAAATCACATGACTTTTAATCTGAGACTCATCATTTACTAGCTATGTGATCTTAAGTTTCCTGTCTTCCCTTATTTTAGTTCATGCGAGTATTAATAGTATTTACTTGAGAAGATGCATGTGGGAATGAAATAAGGACACAAACACACAATGACTGTTATTGTTGGGCTCAGTAAAGGTGTTGAGTTTTGTTTTAAGGACGCAATTAACTGGCTTCAGGATTTCAAGCCTATAAGTGGGATGATCTGATTTATGATTTTAGATAAAATCTCTCATGCACTTGTGTGGAGAGCCGAGAGGAAGGGGCAGTGATAAGTAGGATGGCAAGGTAGAAGGCCAAGTAAGAGACAATCATGCCCTGGAGACAGTGGAGAGAAAAGCAATTTAGGATGTCTGAGAGAGCCCTGAGTGTGCAAAGTGAGAGATGGGGGATTTCCTGGCTTAACTGATTCAGTGATTTCCTGAGGTATTGAAGACTGGAGGGAAACAGATTTGGAGGAGAAATTCAAGAAGACAGTCTTAATGGAGGATCATAAGTGGTGCGGCAGGATAGGTATTGAGCTCCCAGCTTTAAGGTCTGTAGTTCTAAGCCATCAGCCACTCTGGAGGAGACAGATGAGACACACTGCTTCCGTAAGGATTTCTAGCCTCAGACTCATATGGCGGGCAGTCCTGTCCTGGTCCGTGTGGTTTCTGTGAGTTGGAATTGGCTCAAGAACAGTGAGTGTGGGTTGATTATGAGTGGGCAGTGGAATATGCAAGCGGTGAGAATAGGCAAGGTCCCTAAGGGAGATGTGCAATTTAAAGGGGAAGAAGAATGAATAAGGTCCGAGGCCAGCCTCATGTAACAGTCAGGAAATAATGAGGACGTGGAGAATCACACTGAGATAAAATCACGAAAATAGGACCTGTCTGAGGAGGGTGCCCAGAGTGTGAAACGAGAAGCCTTGTTTGCTAGAAACACTTTCTGTTGTAAAGGAATCAGAAAAGTACCTTTTAAAAGAAGATAAACATCCATGAGGTTTGTGAACTCAAGTGGATAATGGGACTGGGAAGCAAGTAAAGAAGGACAAAGATGATGCTAACAGAATCATCTGATTATTGAAGAAAGAAACTACAGATGGCCCAGAACAACTAGACAAAGAAGGAGGCACCCCTGAGGCCTCTCACCAAATGGAAGGGCAGGAAATGGTGCTGACAGTGATTTACATCCGCTGTAGGTCGCTGATGCCACTGTTAGGCACCAAAAGAATGTGGGCATCTCAACAAGGAGTCATGACTGGAGGAAGCTTCCTGCAACTTAATTCCAGCACCTGAATAGAATGAGGCAGTGCAATAATTACAACTCAAGAGACTGAGAAAACCAAGGAGGAAATGTAATAGTAGAATCTCAGATACTTAAATAGAATTACAGCTATGGCTTTCAAAATAATTCCATTGTGCGTAGTTCTGAGACAGATTAACTCATAAAAAGTGGAAAGTCAGAAATGTATTAACTGCACAACCTTTTTGAAAGAAAAAGGACCAAACACCTAGAAGGAGTAAGTGACTGGACCTGGAGGCTTCGGACCAAAGTCGCAGCAGACGTTAAGGTTAATCGTCAAAACATTGTCCAGAAGGACAATAGTCTATATCCTGGTTATCAGGATCTTGCAAACTTGTGAGGAATCATCTAAGGTGAAAATAACAATCTCTTCCTATCCATATGAAAGAATAGTGAGGCCAATAAAGGACACGGCAACTATGAACCCAGTGGACTCACGGGCCATGGGAATCTCAGTGTCTGTGACCCTGGCACCAGAAGAACTCAGCGGTGGCTTGTTACCACTGCCCATTGCTGTGAAAGGGTATTTTAGGTCCTGGAGTAGGAGAAAGATGTGGAATAAAACTAAAAAACACCTGGATTACTGGTGAGAGACTCACAGAACCTCAGAGACTGCCTATGGTTTTGGGTTATCTTTGATGAACTGAAGCTACCGCCATGGTTCAATGATCTGTCAAATAACTCGAAAAAGTGAAAAAAATAACACAAGGGAAGTATGCACTCTTTAGAATAACCAACCCTTTGAGATTAAAAGAGTAGCATTTGCCCAAGGACATCATTCAGGAGGCAGTGATTTAGAAATAGAAGGATGAAACAGTATGACTAATGCATCACATGACAGGGATTATAAACCACATGACAAAAGAAAATTTGTGTGAATTACTGAATGGAAAGCTGGTTCATGTTGTAAACCACTTGATTTATAGCAAAGCCAAAACAAAAGAAAAAGAAAAAAAAGATAGTAAAAGCAACAACAAAACTTCACTCCCATCTAGTTTATCCTGACTCAAAAGAGTAAAATCAAGGCAATTAGGTAGACATTGCTCAAATATTTTACTTTCTGGTCATTGGGCCAACTGGTTTTACCATATATTAACTGTCCATACTGATATCAAGAAAAGATATAGGAAAAAAATAAAAGAAATAGACTCTGATAGGCCTAATGTAATTATTTTATAAAAGTTAGATTATACTTGTCAATTAAATTCATATGTCCCTAGTTTCTCATCAAATTACCCTGAAGTGAATATTTGTGAAACCTTGCTTTCTCATCATTGATCATATTTTTCTCATCAAAAGGCAATTTCACTTTACTTCTGTCCAGAAGAAAAAGATATTAAATGGACTATATTTAACAATAATAGTTTAACTGTATGTAGTGCTTCCAAGCTTTGACATACTTTATTTCATAGTCACTCTGAGAACAGGCAATATAACATCTTCCACACTTAGTTGATCAGGAAAATGACACAGAGAGTCTGGGACCTTCTTACAGGCATACACAATTCTGGCACTCTGTACTTCTGGGGAACTGGCCGTCATCTTCTTTCCATTGTTGCTATTGTCCTCCATGTTGTTATTGTTAGATGACTTCCAATGGACTCACAGAACCCTTAAGGGATAGAATAGAACTGCTTCATAAATCTTCCTGAGATAGAAATCTTTAAGAAAGACCACTCAGTCTTCTGTGCATGGAGATACTAGGTGGGTTGATCTGGCAGCTTAATTGTCATATCACTAGGGCTGCTTGTTCTTTTCATTAGGATATACTTTTATTTTTTTATCTTTTGGAGGGCATCACTGCCCTTGGGTGGTAGTGGGAGCTACCCAGCCTTCCTCCTGGAGAGCCGCTGCTGAATTTGCACCACCAAACCCGTGGGCTGCAGTCCCACACTCAACTACTATGCCAACCGGGGCTCAGCCCCAGGATATACTTTCAAAATGAATTTTAAAATTAGCATTTTAGGGTTCGATTTTCTGAATTTCTATATAGATGTGAAGATTTCACAACTGGTCTATCAAACAACATCACAATTAACTGAGAAAGAATTGATGTTGCCGAGCATTTCAATGTACTTGGATCCAGAATCAAGAGTCATGGGAACCAAAATCCAGCACTGAAATGGAGTACTGCAGTGAGTGAATCTGCTGCAAAAGGACTCCTCAAAATATTAGAAAGTAAGAGCTCATGGTGAAGACTAATGTATATTTGATACATTTTCCCCTTTTCTCATGCCCTCCCCTTTTTTAGATACTCAAGTCACTATTTAGATTTGAAGAATAATAAATCTAGAGGGATGATTTCTTTTTAAAAAGGAACATAATATATATATTACATAACCTATCTCAAAAAATGAAACCAACAACAATATCCTTTTAAACAATATTTTTTATCCCCAATCCCTCCTCTTTCTCTTTTCCTGCTGCCATCCCTGGCCTTAAGTTTGGTCTATTGGTGCATAAATCATGTTTCTTCTTCTTTTGTTTCCTTATAATAGTGGTGATATTAAATATTTGTAGTTGTTAGGATTAACTGAGTTTGCTAATCATAAGTTATAGTCTTTTTTATTGCCCTGTATGCAGGGGAAACCAAGATAATAAATAAGGAAAACCGAAGAAGAATTGATGCTTTTGAATGATGGTATTGGTAAAGAATATAAAATATAACACAGACTGAGAGAACACCAAACAAATTTGTGTTAGAAGTACAGCCAATTCTCCTTAGCTATAAGACTGCAAACACTCAATGTTATAAACTTTGGAGAGACCAACACTTGAAGAAGGGCATTGTGTTTGCTAGTCAGTGAATAAGAAGACCCTCTACAAGATGGCTCGATGCAGTGACTGTGACAGTAGCTGAAGCATAGGAAGGGCTATGTACATGGACAAGGACCAGCTACCCTTTCCTTCGTCAACACATTGGGTAGTTATGAGATGAATCCAACTGGGTATCACTTTACAAAAGGCATATGAATGAATTGACAGCTTTGTGTCTATTAGTTTTATTAATAGCACATGTAGAACCACACAGGATAAGTTATTCTATTTTGCAATTTAGAAAAACAAACAAGATAATGCAATGTTGTATAAGTTAGTTTTTGCCATGTAAACAGGAAGCATTTCTAACCAAGTTGACCAATTATATGGCTCACCAGAAAGCTCAGGGAAACTTAATGATGTACAACTAACTGTGTGAGTAAAAATCTTCGCAAGTCTTGTGAAAACAATCCATTTAGAATAATCTTACATTTCAGAGTGGTGAAATAATGCTTCAACCATTCTGACCATGGGCCCTTTAATCAAGGAAAGATCTTAATTAAACTGATGACCTCTTTTATAAATGCTATGTTTTAGACATAGTATATAGTGGATAATAACATTAACACTTCTGTCCCATCGACATCCTTGGCACTGTTTGTTTTAAGGGAACCTCTCACAGTGAGCTCTGCAGCCACACCAGTTTACATATAGATCATTAGAAATGAGCAAATAAGTCTTTTCCCATGCATATGTCCATGAAGACTGTCCTATCAGACTATCTTAACTTTGCTAGAACTTGGCCCAGGCAGCAAGCAAACATAAAGAAACACAAGAAGGAAAGAAACACCAAGCTTAAAGCCATCAAGTTAGTCCTGACTCATAGCGACCCTGTTATCAAAGGAGAGAGAGAGAGAGAGAGAGAGAGAGAGAGAGGAATAAACTAGATCTCACAGCTTTATCAGCAATCGCATGCCTATATCAAACCAGACCAAATCTGCTGCTCTTGAGTAGATTCAGAACCGTAGTAATTCTGCAGCATGGAGTAGAATTACATCATCGAGAAGAGTCTTTTTCCCTGGGAACAGTGGTTGCATTCAAATCACTAACTTGCTGGTGAGCAGTTGGGAACTTTTACCACTGCACAACCATCAGATGCCCAGATCTTCCCACTGACAAGAAGTAAAGATTGTCATCAGTTACCTTTGATCTTGCTTACTTCTGAGAGATGCTTTGAAAACATTTTTCTTTAATTTTTGAGATTTCACTATTCAGTGTTGATTCATTGTTAGTGATAGAAACACTACTTTTTGAATTAAAAAACCACCCGAAGTTAAAAGTTGCATATATTGCTTTCAAACTTTCTGAATAATTTAAAGTTTAAAATTGTCAGTGAGGAGAGTAATAGTTTAGATACATACTTCTTGGTTGACAAGGTGCTGAAATTGTACAACATAGCTATATTTCAAAGTATATTTTTAGAATTGAGAATACTAATAGTGCACAATCATAATAAAGCATCCCATGCTCTGAAAGAATCTTCTTTAGAATTGAACAAAAC